>RCWM02000633.1:0-72500 GCA_003667255.2 Euschistus heros
TGGTGGGGGTGGTGGCTGAAAAAAATTCAATAATCCGTTACTATATTCTTCCTTTTCTAACCATTTAGTGTTTATTATATGCTTGTTCTTGATTATTAACATATTTAAATATTCTATTTTATATTCTTTAGTGTTTTCTTTGGTAAATTCTATTTTCTTGTGCATTTTATATAATTTATCAATCATTGCATCCATCTCTTTCTCATTATTTGTAAGAATTAATAAATCATCTATATACTTAACCAATATTAATGGTTCGTTATTTTTTTTCCTTTTTTTATACATTTTTCCATTAAATAATTCAATGTTATACCGCTAATGTTTACACCTAAACTTGACCGATTGTAATTCCATGTAGATAGATAATATTTTTTATTTGTCTTTGGGGACTTCCTCATACAAATAGTACTTCGCTATAAATTACAATTAATGTACATATCATTTAAAAAATAATAAAATAAATAAAATTCAATTCACTAATACATTCTGGTTTTCAAAACATAATAGAATGAAGAATAAACTGGTGTTATTATAGAAACAATAAAAATAAATTAACAAAAATCACTTTAAAGATAAACTGAAACAGACACTTAATAGAAAATGGTCTATGATAAACGATTTAGCACATTTTGGACTCCCATCATGTAATAGTAAACTTTATGTAATTTCTCTACACTGTCGATATTGAGTATAGCTTGGGTACTTTGGTTATCACAAGATTCTAAGATGAAGGGTTGAAGAAATTGTTGTCTATTTTAATTGTGTGCTGGGCAGTGAAGGAGAATGTGATGTAAACTATTGTAGATAAATTGATTGCAAGATATACAGATTTCTTATGACTTGAACAAAAAAGTTGTGTTTTTTCCATTGATTCTGGTATGTTCTGAATTAGCAACTCTTAATTGGCTGAAACATTTCAATTTCTTTATATGAACTTTAAATGTAAGGTACGTTTCGGGGTTGGGAGTATTGTAACTGCATAGAATTCTATATAAAGCGTAATTAGTTGAATTTAGAGTTCTTTGAATGTTGGCTGAGAAATATTGGTTATGTGCTTTTTCCAGTATGTCGCCTTTGTATCGAAGAAGTCCGTTTGTATGGTGAACAGAAAGCTCTTCTGCAAAGGCATTTAGCTCAGCTATTGCTCTAAATTGGGAAACCCAGTTAAAGTCTATGTCAGTCTTATCCTTGTCTAGTGATTTTAGTCTATTAAAACAGAGTTTTGGGAGTCACTCTTTTGGCATAAGCTCGAGCTTGGTCCATAGGTTTGTCATCTTTTTTACCACATTCATGCCTAATGGTTCTCTTCCTGTTTCGAGATGGACTATATAGTTTGGGGTATTCCTGAGTCAACCAAATAGGCGCTTTAAAAATTTAAGTTGGACCGTTTCGATTGCCTCAAGATAATTGGGGCTCCATACTTCAGAAGCGTAAAGCAATATTGATGAAACCATTGAGTCAAATAAAGCTTTTTTTGTTTCCCAAGAGTCACTTTTTCCTTTTTTCAGTATGTCTATGACTCTTGCAGATGCAACTAATGACTTCTGAGTAAAGTGTTCACATGCTTGCTTAAATTTTCCAGATGATGTGAAGGGAACTCCCAAATAAGTATACCTTTTTGTATACTCTAATTTCTTATCATGCCAGTATAACAGTTTGAGCTGTTTAAGCCATGGACATTTATGAAAGACAAGAGTTTTGGATTTATTTACATTTAATGTAAGAGAATTGTTACTGCAATATTCCTGAAATATTTTTATGTTCTTCTGTGCTCCATGCCAACTATTACTTACCATAATAAGATGATATCATCAGTTAGTAGGAGCATAGTCACCTCGTGTAATGTATTTGTGCTTACACCTGCTGCTCCTTTGTCATGGAAGAATTGTACTATGTCGGAAATAAATAGCAAGAACAAGGTTGGGCTCAGACTTTCGCCCTGTAAAAGTCCTAAGGTGATGTCAATATCATCCGAAAGTTGTCCATTAACTGAAATTTGGGTTGATGCATTGTCGTACAGCATTTTAATAATTTTGACAATTTTTCCTCCAATTCCTAGGGTAATAAGCTTTCTCCAAAGGAGTCCATAATTAATTGAATCGAAGGCTTTTCTGAGGTCAATGAACGTGGCATATAGATATCTTCCTTCGGTTTTGAACGTTATTCCAATTATTGGCGAAAGAGTGAAGATATGATCAATGCAGCCTCTTCCGTTCCTGAATCCTGCTTGCTCTTCAGACATTAGATTCTGAGAGTCCGCCCATAGCATTATTCTCCTCGCAAGGATGCTGGTAGATAATTTAGCCATCGTGTTAAGTAGGGATATACCTCTGTAATTATCAGCATCGCCTCTATTGCCTTTTTTAAAAAGTAAGTAGAGTTTTGATTTAGACCACTGGGTAGGTAATTTTTCTTGATCAAGAACAGCATTAAATAAATTCAAAATATAGTGTTCCCACTCTGGGGTGAGATTCTTAAAGTTTTCATATATTATAAGATCAGGTCCAGCAGATTTGTTGTTTTTAGAAAGATTGATACAAAACTGCAGTTCCTCTAGCGTTATATTAGCTTCTAGAATTGAATTGGTGGAGGGGATGAATTCTAAGCTCTGAATGATCTTCTGACCGTAATGTGCCCTGTAGAATTCACTCCATTCTTCTATGGCTACTGCATTTTCATTGAGCTTGTATGGTTTCAGGGAATTAACGGTTTTCCAAAACTGTTTACTATTTTTTGTATCCCGCAGATTTGTTATAATTTTAAATCTAAATTAATTTTTCTTGCCATTAATTAATGTTCTGTAGGAATCCCTTGTTTGGATGTATTCTTGTAATGCTTGCGGTAGAAAATATATGATTGAATGATAACATTTGGCGCCCTCTAGTGGACTGTCAATATTGAAATTATGACTGGAAAATGGTTAAAATTTGGTACATGTTTTTTGTGAAAATAATGAATAAATAGTAATTTTAAAGTCAAATTATATTAAGAGGATTAAAACAAAATGAATTTCAAACAAATGTTGGAATCTATCAATAAGAATGTTGATTTGCGGTTTAGTACCATTTCTAAAAAAATAGATGAAATTGCTGAAAAAGAAAATAAAAAACATGAAGAACATATGTTTAAGCCGTGCTCAAAAAAGTTTGAAGAAGATAAACAAAAACGTTTTGAAAAAGATTCAGACCTTCAGACCATTGATATAAATGTTTGTGAAGATGAAAAAAACACTGGAACTGAAGAACAAATGGAATTAGAAGAAGAAAAAGTAACTGATACTGTGAAAGAAGACAAAGAATTAAAAAATGAAAAATTGATGGAATATGAAGAAAGTAAAATGAACAAAGAAAAAGAAACTGATAATTTGAATAAAGAAAAAGAATTAAAAGATGAAGAAATAATGGAATCTGAACAAAATTTTACAAGTGAGATTGAAGTGTGTAAAAGTAAAATTGTTGATAAATTAAATGAAGTGGAAAAAGAAGAAGAAATAAAAAAGGATATTGGTGAAAACATAAACAATGACTTTGATGAAAATGAAGGAATGCTAAACTGTGAAATGGTTCGAAGAAATAAATATAGCAATATCATTCAATTTCAAAAAGTAGAAAAATCTGGTGTCTTTGAATATAATCAAAAATTAAAATATGCTTCAAATAAAGGTTTGAATAAGCATATGATGGAGTTTCAAATTCCACTTAGTCGGAGCAAATATGCTTCAGAATGGTTATGGTGGTTATAATTAAAATGTTCAAACAGCCATAAAATATTTAAAAAGAAATTTATATACGTTAAGAAAAGAATTAAAAAAATTTTTTCTTGGTGAAATTTAGTATATTGCTGACATGATTAAAAAAAAAAAAAAAAAAAAAAATCAAACTATTTGCATATGGAACCATTTTTTTTTTTAAACAGCATACATAAAAATTAATTTGTAATTCAATCAGTCTCTTTTGTCATTAAATTTATTTATTTTTTATTTTAAGCATCTACCAATCAAAAAAAAAACAAAAAACTTTTGCTTATCTATTATATATTTGTCAAATACCACTCACTCACTTAACACGAAATCTCGAAAACCACCGAACGGATTGGAATGAAATTTCGTATATGGCTTCCTCAAGGGCCATAGGTGCTCGCTAAGAAAGGCTTTTAAAAAATTTGGCCTGGATCGCGTGTAATTCGCGAAAAACGCGATTTCTCACGCATAGGAAATTCTTTGAATTAACATTACGGATCCTAATGAAATTAAGTACATAGCTTCTTATTAGATGTTAGATGAACGATAACAATTATTTTCTAATTAGTTTGCCCTGTATCAGTAGTACAAAGGGATAAAATAAAAGTACTCATATAATTTTATTGGGCAAATAATAATAGATTTACTATCATATGGTATATGTTGCTAAGCTAAATTAAAAAATAGGTTAGATGCCTAAACCACACACTTTGAGCCTTTGATTTAATTTCTTGAACCAACAATCTACCTTTGTTCTCAGTTCAGATGAGAATAACGCAGGAAATGATTCACAGATTTAGTTCACAACAAACAACTAAGGAAATCGGCTACAAAAATATAGTCAACCACATGTAGAGGTTACCAGGGAAGTAATTAAGAAATACAGGAAAAATTATCCTGGAATAACGTTAGCAGAAAAGCGGTTAACAAACATAAAGAAAGCCAACCCGAAGTTAAAAGAAATGCTGTACACACATATACTGATGATCACCCAAATATACATAGAGGGGCTATAGTACATAGAAGTATAACATAACCCATCCTGAAATCCATAGAAAGTCTTCAAAAAAAAATACTCAGAAAATAATCCTCATGTTAAATGTGTTGCTGTAACAAAACACGATGAAAGACATTCAATGGAAAGGTTGCAGCAATGGACAGGAAAGAAGCATTCAGGTAACAAGTATGACCCAAAAACTGAATATCCAAAAGATCAAGGAGTCGATATAGGACAACGATCAACATGCAATTGGTGTTATGCTGTAACATGGAAGGACGAGAGCCCTGTCATGTGCTGCAGTAACGGGAAAGTCCAACTTCCTCCATTTCAAGAACATACTGAACTTTTGCACAGCCTCATAACTTACGTTCATCCTGAGGTTGAGCATTTTCTAAATAATATTTAGAAATAGAACGGTTGTTTCCAAATGACGTCGTTTGGAGCAAAAGAGGGACATTTCATGCCAACCTTTAAGGTGCAAGGACAGGTATACCACAGAATAGGGAGTTTGATGCCTGGAACACAATAGCAGCCGTCTTTTATTCAGATAAATTTTGTTGGTGATGACATACGTTACTGGTATGTCGAAACCTTATTATATGGTACCTCCTGTGAAATCATGGTGGCTGCAGTGGTGCACCCTTACAAGTTTGAGTTGTTCCGTGACGAGAAACTATTGGCCTGCTATGGAGAGGAAGTTGAGGGGGTTAAAAGACTTATGTTCTCTGGTGGTGACATGGAAGGCCAGTTGGATCAACTTATTCCTTACGAGCACCCTACCAACCTTGCTTCACCAGTAGCTCCGTCCCTAACTGCTCTTCCTTCAGCTTTCCGGTCACAAGATAATTGTTCTGAACCTGGCCCTTCTCAAATCGGCTTTTCTCAACCAGGCCCATGTTGTATTTCTCGAATCTGAATAAGTTGTACCTAGCCTTTATGAATTTGATTCCTTGAACCAACAATCTACCTTTGCTCTCAGTTCAGATGAGAATAACGCTGGAAATGATTCAAAGATTCAGTTCACAACAAACAACTAAGGAAATCGGTTGCAAAAAGATAGTCAAGCACATGTAGAGGTCAACCGGGAAGTTGTTAAAAAATACAGGAAAAATTATCCTGGAAAAACGTTAGCAGAAAAGCGGTTAACAAACATAAAGAGAACCAACCCGAAGTTAAAAGAAATGTTGTATACACATATACTGAGGATCACTAAAATATACATAGAGGGGCTGTAGTACACATAAGTATAACAAAACCCATCCTGAAATCCATAGAAAGTCTTAAAAAAAATACTCAGAAAGTAATCCTCATGTTAAACGTGTAGCTGTAACAAAACATGATGAAAGACGTTCAATGGAAAGGTTGCAGTCATGGACAGTGAAGAAGAATTCAGGTTACAAGTATTACCCAAAAACTGAATATCCAAAAGAGAAAACAGTCGATATTGGACGACGGTCAACTTGCAATGGATGTTATGATGTAAAATGGAAGGACGAGAGCCCTGTCATCTGCTGCAGTAACGGGAAAGTCCAACTTCCTTCATTTCAACAATATGCTGAACCTCCTTACTTACAAGTTAACTTACAATATGCTGAACCTAACAATGCACAACCTCCTTACTTATGAACATCCTGAGGTTGAGCATTTTCTAAATAATATTTGGAAATAGAACGGTTGTTTCCAAATGACGTCGTTTGGAGCAAAAGAGATAAAAGAGGGCCATTTCATGCCAACATGTAAGGTGCGAGGACATGTATACCACACAATAGGGAGTTTGATGCCTCGAACACAAAAGCAGCCGTCTTTTATTCAGATAAATTTTTTTGGTGATGACAACCATGAAAGATACTTTTTCAGTGGTTACTTTCAGTATGTGAAGCATGCATTGGTAGGCCAACTCTAGAAAATTGTTCATGAACATAACAAGTATATCAAGGACTTCAGAGCTTCTGTTGAGTCTGCTCCTAAAGATCTACAAGATTTCCAGGTAGTTATCATTTCTGACAAAAAGCCTTCAAATGCTCACTGAGGACGCTACAATACTATTACCTCTAACGAAGTTGCCTTCTTGATTGTTGACCAGGTGTTAGAAAAGCGAGACATTATTCTCGACTGATAAGAATTAGTGAGTTCTATCGAGCGTATGATATCATGAGTTTCAGTATCATCTCATTTTCTGCCATGGAGAAGATGGTTACAGTATTAACATCCCTCTGCGTGACCCAAACACAAATACACCACTTAAGAAAACTGTCTGCAGCTTATTTTTACGCCTATAAGTTGAAGGAGCGAAAAGGTGAAGAACCTTATTTATTTTACTTTCGTAATCTCCTCAACCAATTTGTGCTTGATATGTAAGGAAAAATAGAAACAGAAACACTAAAATTTATTCGAAAAAGACAAAAAATGAGAAGTGGAGACTATATTCACTTGAAGGATGCCATAAAAGAAGCTGATGGTCTGGTATCGGAGCTGGGTAAGATGGTAGTGCTGCCATCAAGCTTCACTGCAGAACTGTTAAAATTAAAAAAATTAACTTCTGCAAATTGTCAAATTTACTTATTGAAATTATTCTAAGAATGAAATTTTTTAGGTTTATTTAAGTAATAATAATTATCAACATTAAGCTTAACTTTTACTAATTTAAGTTGTCCTTAATCCTAATGATATTAAACCGTAGCGGAGCACGGGAACTTTCAGCTAGTTTTATATAAATGTTTTAAACAATAGATCATAGATAATTCATCTGTAAATCAATCTATTTTCATGGTCATTAAATTTTTTTTGGTAATAATTTTCATAAAAATCTAATAGGTTTGTAGTTACTTATAGTTATTATTATATTAAAATAAATTGACTGTATTATATAAATGTTTAAAAAAGTACTATTATTAATTAAATTATGTTTCAGTCTGTTACATATGAATTAATTTGAAGATTGTTCATTAAAAAAATAAATAAAAAATAATGGTTATTAGATTAATATACAATTATTTCATTTTATAGTAAATATTTGGTTTAGTATATAAAATTTAGATTAATGGATATGTTTAATACTTAGAATTAATTTTTAAATTTAATTTTTGTTTTATTAAATTGTAATTAAAATGACAAGCGAGTATTTAAAGTATTATTATGATAGTTAATTTAAATTAATGTTTCATTAGATGTGTATAAAGTTGAAAAATTGTATAAGACTTAAGATAGTACAAGAGGAAAAAATTTCTACGCTAAAGCTTAAAATTTTTTAAAACTGGAGAGAACCTGAATGTTATGATATTTGCAATTTAAGTCCAGAAAGAGCAAATATTGGAAGTAAGGGTCCAAACCAGGTTAGAGTAGGGATTAGAGAAACCTTCAATACCTGGAGAGGTAGTACCAGCCCTTGAGGCAGGTAGGGAAAAGGGGCAGTTCGTTAGAGGACAGAGAAGGAAGAAGACAGAAGGAGTTGGTTATGGACCTTGGGCAGCTAGGTGTCTGGAGTCTTAGAAGATTATGGAACCAAGAATAGACTGGGCTAGATAAGTGAAAGTGTTTAGGTTCTCTCAGTAATTAAATTAAGGTAAATTTAATTATGTTTTATATATAAATATAAATAAATATATAAAAAAAGAATGCACAAAACATTGTTTAAATATTTCCAGTCATAATTCAAAAGAATATTGACAGAACCCTAATAATCAATTAATTATTGACATATAATTTTATAAAAATATATCATTGGTACAATGAATGATTCAAGTTAAAGTTTTATATATAAAATAATAAATATAAAAAGAATGCACAAAACATTGTTTAATATTTCCAGTCATAATTCAAAAGAATATGACAGAAAAATATAATATATATATATATATATATATATATATATATATATATATATATATATATATATATATATATATATATGTATATGTCTACCGTTGTTTTTTTTTTTATTGTTATTGATGAAGCTGTTTATAGTTGTACAAATGTTATTTCTCAATTAGTTTTTATGGTTTTCTGTTATTAGTTCATTACTAATTATTACTTCCAAGTCCGTTATTAAGTTAATTATATCTTTATTAATTTTAATATCATTATTAACATTGTAACAAAAATTGTCTCCCAATCAGAGTACGTTTAATATATTTACTGGGATTACTAATTCTGTTTTATTTATAACTCTATTCATCAAATGTAGGGTCTCATACTTATTAATTAATTCCTTTACCATTTTTATCCTGTTATTACTTATGTTCTCCTTATTCCCATCTATATTATTAGCTATAAATGATTGTATTCTATTATTATTTTTTCATTTAAAACATTTGGTACTTTAGTTTTATTTGTTTTAATTTTTAATTTTATATTTATATTTTCTTCATCCATTTCTTTATTTTGTTGTTTATGTTTAGAGAAGTAGATTGTTGGGGTATGCAGTCATAAAGATACATAGCAATTAAAAAATAAGTTTTTTAATTTGTAATGCCAACGTTTCGACTTGCATTGCAAACCTTCATCAGGGCAAGAAGTAGAAAACAAACAAAAAGGTATGACTAAATTGTAGAGAGTATAAAAAAAACAAAGCTATGAAAAGAATAAATATACAGGGTGAGTATAGACAATAACATAAAGCCAATATCTAAAGGCAAAGAAGATATAAAGACATAAAGACTTTTGAAATAAGATTAAAATTAAAAGAAATTAAAATAAGTGATTTTTTTTTTTTTTTTACGGCTCTACAATCCGGTGACAGGTCTTGGCCTCCTCCAACCGTTTCCTCCAATTGTCTAGTATGTTTCTAGCGTCTACAAAGACACCATCCGACCACCTCAGCTTTGGCCTTCCTCTCCTCCTTGTTCCATGGATTGGCTAGGTGCCTTGGCATTGCCCCATCAGCCAAAAACAAGTGATAGTTAATTAATAATTAATGAGTAAATTCAACAATATAATTTAATTGGAATATTAATGGTTTGTCTAAGTTACTGTATGAAGCAAGTATGGTGTTTTTTTCAAAATCAAAATTATGGTTAAGGGATAAGGAGTGTTCAGAAAGTTTAGTGGCTAAAGAGTTATGGGATGTGATAGAGTGTTTATGTTGTGAAATGGGGGTTTTTAGATGGTTTTTTGTTTCACCAATACACGAGGAATTGCAATTGGGGAAGGAACAAGGAATACGGTAGATGACATTAGAACAAAGAGGGAGTGTTATGGGATCTTTAAGTTTAGAGTAAATATTCAAAAGTTTGTTGTGGGGCATAAATTGGGAAAGGTTGAGCTTAGAGACTTTTGTATTTTATTTGAAAGGATGGGTATATAGGGAAAGAATCTACTTTATATAGGTATAGAGGTGAAGGCAACGGAGAGTTGTTTATGTTTATGTTTATTAATTTCTTTATGTGTTTTGGAAATATGGTTGGTTGGTTGGTGTTTTTTAAGGGCGTAAAACCATGGGTGGTCATCAACGCCCACTAATTACTATAATTTTGGAATATGTATAAAGAACAAAAACTAAATCAGGGTATCTATCTTTGTTTCATTTAGGAATTTGAAGAGGCGCTTGATCATTTGTTCGTCATCCCCTAATGCTTGTGCCAAGTCTGTGGGGACATTGTTGCGGCGGAGGATGTTTATGTAAACAGGGCAGTCTTCAAAGATATGTCTAATTGACAATTCTCCATTGCATCCTGGACATCTAGGTGGTTGTTCTCTTTTAATGAGATGTTGGTGTGTTAGTCTGGTGTGGCCTATCCGCAGGCGCGTCAGGATTACCTCCTCGTGGCGGTTGCTTCGGCTGGAAGATCGAAACGGTTGGACACTTTTTTTAATTGATTTCAATTTGCTCGGCGGGCTCTGATCCCACATTGACTGCCATTTCTCTTCTATCTTATTGTGGAGCGGTAGTGCTAGGTCTGAAGGACTTATTAAGGCACTTCCGTGACCGGGTAGCCTCAATGCTTCTTTCGCTGCTCTGTCCGCCATTTCGTTGCCTGTAATGCCTATGTGTCCGGGGGCCCATATGAGATGGACGGTTTTCCCTATTTCTCCCAGCATTGTAATGTACTCCTGTACACGTGATATTAAATGGTTTTCAGGGTACATGTTTTTTAAGGCTATACACAGCGCTTAGCGCGTCTGTTATAATTATTATATTTTTTTGAGGGGAGGTCATTGAATGGTGGAGTGCTTTGGCTATTGCATTTAGTTCTGCAGTGTAAATGTTGCACAGTCGGTGGAGCTTGAATTTATGGGTGGAATGAGGTGTAATGTATGCTGAAGATGTGGAACTGTCATTTTTCGATCCGTCGGTATAGATGATAAGATTATCAGGAATATTTTCAGTTATTTGCACGAGTTTTTCTTTAAATAGTGCCGGTAGAGCTTCGTTTTTCCTAAGTTTTAATAAATTTAGGTATATTTTCGGTTTATGGTATGTCCATGGAGGGATATGGGAATTTATTTTAGTAATTTTTGTCAGCTTAGTTTCTGCGATTGCAGCTGATATTCTTTCTGCCAGAGGAAGAGTTGCGTTTGGCTTTTGTTGAAATTGGCGGGATAATTTAGGTCGGAATATGTAGTTGTATGTAGGATGAGTAGGCTGTAGGTATAGTTTCGTGATATAGTTAACTGCCAACTTATGTCTGCGGAACAATAATGGTGGAATTCCAGATTCTGCACAGATACTTAGCGTGGGACTCGTTCGGAAGGCGCCAGTAGCGATACGGATTCCAATGTGGTGGACTACATCTAGTTTAGATAATGTTCTTTGACGAGCGGAGGCATAAATAAAGCTCCCATAGTCTATTTTAGAGCCTATCAACGCGCGGTAGATTTTGAGCATGGTCGACCTGTCGGCACCCCATGCAGTTCCACTAAGGACTCTCAGAATCTGTAATTTATTTAGGCATCGTTCCTTCAATGCATTGATATGGCATTCCCAAGACAAGCGTCTATCGAAGAATAGTCCGAGAAATTTATTGCTGTCGACATATGGCAAAGATGTACCTTCCATTATTAGCACTGGGGAGGGTGGATTATTTCGTTTTCTGCTGAAATGAACACATTTTGTTTTTTTTCAGTAGAAAATTGGATCCCTGAAGATCGCGCCCAGCAGCTAATGCGGTTAATGCTATCCTGCAGCTTAATTTTTATGGTGTTAATGTTATCTGACCTGCATAATATGGCCAAGTCATCCACGTATAACATGGGTTTCACCCCTCTTGGCAGGTTCCTTCCCAGCTCATGTATAGATAGGATGAAGAGTGTCGTACTCAGGACACATCCTTGTGGTATTCCGCTTTTTTGTTCGCATTTCCTTGACATCATACTACCTATGCGAACCTCGAAGGTGCGCTTAGTCAAGAATTGTTCAATGAACTTGATTATCCTTCCTGTGAAACCAATTGTTCTGAGTGCTTTTAGAACGTTACTTTTCTTAATAGAGTCAAACGCCTTATACATATCAAAGAACACAGAAATTACGTGTTGCCGCTGAATGAAAGCATATTGAAGCTCTGCTTCTATTTGTATTAGGTGGTCTAGCGTACTCCTTCCTTTCCGGAATCCACATTGGAAGCTTTGGGCCAAATTATTGTTTTCTACGACCATTTTTTAGTCGTTTGTTAATCATACGTTCCATTAGCTTACATAAGCAGCTCGTCAGAAAGATGGGGCGGTAGCTTGATGCTTGTCGTTTGTCTTTCTTACCTTTTGGTATAGGAATTATTTCTGAGTGATGCCAGGGTTGTGGGAGTTCGCCTTTATACCAAATTTGATTGTAGAATTCTAGAAGCCATCTCAAAGTATTCTTTGGAAGATTCTGAACCATGGCGTAGTGGATTTCGTCAGGTCCAGGTGAGGTCCCCTTTAAGTTTTTCATGACCGCTTGAAGCTCCCAAATAGAGAATGGTCGGTTGTAGTCTTCGGTATCCGCATTTCTTGTTAGAACATCTACAGTTTGGTCTTCCATGTTTTCTTCTTTTAAACATGTGGAGGTAAATATTTCCGAATAATATTCAGCGAAATGTGCTGCAACTGTGTCAGGTTGATCGTTCAAGGTGCCATTAATCAGAAGCGTGTAGCGATTAACTAAGTTATTTTTGCTTATTTTTTTTATTCTTTTCCAAACTAGGTTAGTCGGAGTAGACGAATTAATGGACTCGACGAACCGTTTCCAAGATTCCGCCTTGCTTTTATTTAGAGTTCTTCGGCAAAAAGGTCGTTGTTTTTTAAATTTCACTAAATGTTCTTGGGACATATTTTTTTGAAATTTTTTGAAGGCTTTTCTACGGTTCTTGATGGCTGCTTTACATTCTTCGGTAAACCAGGGGACAGGCATTCTTTTTGGTGTCCCTTTACTTTTTGGGATAGCAGCCCTAGCTGCATTCAATATAGTGTCCGTTATAGCTTGACAGCTTTCTTCAACACTAAGTTCTGAAGGTGGGTGTAATGGGGGAACCGAAAGTTCAGTAAAAAGTGTCCAATCAGCTTTGTCTAATATCCATCTGGGTTTCATTTTATAGCCTGAGACGGTGTTTCCAAATAGAAGGCGGATCGGAAAATGATCGCTTCCGTAAGGTTCTCGAAGGACTGTCCAGTCGATTATACTATACAGAGCAGGGCTACACAGAGCTAGGTCTAGGGCAGAATATGTGCTGTATGTGGAGCTTAGATAAGTCGGTTCTCCTGTATTGAGCAGTAGGAGTTCAGAGTGATTTATAAAATCTTCAATGACCCTGCCCCGAGTATTAATATCTTGGGAGCCCCATAGGGTGTGGTGACCGTTGATGTCTCCTACAAAAATAACTGGTTGAGGTAGTTGATTATAAATATGCACAAGGTGTTCTGATTGAATTAAATTATCTTGGGGGAGGTAAACATTGCATATTGTGAATGTAGTCCCGTAGTGGATGGAAACAGCGACTGCTTGAAGGTGGGTTTCAATATTACATTGTATAGAATATATCGATTTATCAACGGCTATGAGCACCCCCCAGATCCATGCTCACTGTTCGGATCAAATTTCGATAAATTTCAAAATTTTTCAATGAGAAATTCTGTTACTTTTTTAAGTGAGTTTCCTGCAGACACAAACAGAATGGGCTCTGATCTTGAATCAGTATTTTTAAATCGCTAAAATGTGTTCTCAATCCATTGCAGTTCCATTGAACTAGAGTCATACGAGATTAATAGGAAGTAAAACAATGATTTGTAGAACCCATAAAAATAATATATATTATATAATAATGAAATATGTGGTATGAATGGTGGTTGAAAATACCTGAAGTCGAAGAAAGTATATATGAAATCGCCTATAGTGTAGGAAGAATATTGAAAATAAACAAGGCTAGGGAATAAATAATGAAAGTTAATAATTAAGATAGACGAACAAAAAAGGTTAATAATCCGAAGAGTAATTGACATCAAATAAATAGCAATATTACTTAGATGCCTAGTACATATAAAGAAAATATTTAATTCAGATAGGTTGGCTTCTGTACTGTTGTTTATAAGCTGTACATATTGTACGGTCATAGGATTAGCATATATCTCTTTAATAATATTATGCGATTTTACGTAAGAAAATGTTTGTACATACATATTTAAATTTTTAAAATAATATAATATAGTAATTTCTTATGCCCGTTAGGTGGATTAAAAATAATAAGTAAGTGGGAATAAGGCGATAAATAGGTAAAAGATATTAGGAAAGTTAGGAGATAGCATATAAATCTAATAGATTGTTTTTCTGAATTAAAAATCTTAAAGTATAAGGAACGATAAATAGTTTTTGGCGGTTAGTAAAAGATAAAAAAAAAAATGAAAAAAACAGGATAGTGAAATAGAAATAATATAAGGGGATCGAGAGATACATGTAATAATAATCGGCGGTTGAGTCATTATTAATAAATATTTTAAGGAGGAAGAAACTGTAAATATTACAATAATAACAATTAATATTAATAGTTGAAAAGTAAATAAATAAAGAAAAGGGATTGTTTACGTGCGTAATAGATAACCAAAAGAAAATATACATATTATCAGTAAATAGGTAAGTGTATATAATTATTATTTTTATTGTTTTTAGTTTTTATCGTTTTTTCCCTTTGATTCTTTTTTCCATTTTTCTTATGGGTTACTTTTATGAAATCTTGTTCGTCGGTTGCCTGACCTGTATCATCGATACACATAGGCATGTTATTATTGGGAGCGGTAGTGTCCCCGTCTATTATTGTAGTTGAAGTTGACGGAGTTGGTGGTGGGGGGGAGGAGGTGCTATGCTTGGCCGTAAACTTGGCCTTGAAACTGCGGGTTTTGATACCAGCTGATTCGGAGCTCTCTGGGACCGATGCAGGCTGGGTGGGGGCAGGAGGTGGCGGGGTGGGGGAAGGAAGTGGGACGGATGGGGCGGGGAGAGGTAAGGTGGGGGGAGGGGGATTAGGTGGAAGTGTAAACATCGTAGCTTTATCGATGTTTACGGTTTTACTGTTACCTTGTCTCTAGAGTATTTAACTTATTTATATTTTCTCCAAATGTAAACATCGTGTTCACTTGAATACCTATTTCTCTTTTTTCTATTGTTTTGCTATTTTGTCTCGCTATTTCTGCGAATGTTTTATTTCCATAATTTGGGTTTTTTTCTCTAAAAATTTTTTTGGCTTCATTGAGTGATATTTTTAAATTAGTTTGAATCGATTTACTTTCTTTTTGTAAAATGAAAATTGGACAGTTGCGGTCCAAAGCATTGTGTTGTCCCTTGCAATTTACACATTTTGGTGTTCGACTGCACCTAATATTTTCTTCATGTTTTTTCTCTCCACATTGTATACATATTTGTTCTTTTTTAAAAGGTTGGTGGGGTGGGAAAATCCCAAACAATTAAAGCACCGCAGGGGATTTGGTACATAGGGTTGTACCCTGATAGTTTCATAACCTACCTGGATTGTTTCAGGTGGTTGTGGTGTAGGGAAAGTCACAATATATGAATTTGTTAATATTTCGTTATCCCCTCTTTTGATTTTGATCCTTACTATATCCATAATGATAGGTGAAAGTTCGTCTTTAATTTCCTGTAAATCTAAAAATTGAAAATCATAGTATCTAACGATACCCTTACTATAATTGAGAGTTTTATGTGGAGTTACCTCTATTGGATATTGACCCCCGAAATTCTTGCATTGTATTAAGGTCTCGGTTTGTTTTGCTGTTAATGTTTCTAATAATAGGGAACCGTCTCTTAATTTCTTAATATTTTTGACTTTACCTACCAAGCCATTTATAAATTTACTTATAAAAAAAGGGGACACTTTTTTAAAATTTTCTTCGTCTAATCTCTTTATTATGAGATATTTCGGGGTTATTTTAATTTCTTTGTCCCATTTTTCAGGGGGGAGTTTTATTCGTCCCCGTGGTCTTTTTCTTTTTCCTATTGGGCTATCTGAAGGATCTGGTGGATCCTCCATTTAAAACAAAAATAAATAATAAAAAAAAATAGAATAGAAATAAAAAAAAAAAAATATATATATATATATATATATATATATATATATATATATATATATATATATATATGCAAGAATAAATAATAAATACGAAATAGAATTTAATAACAATAAAAGCAGATACTAAATAATTATTAATAGTGAAATGACATAAAATATTTAGAACAAAAAGAATAACTTATCAGATCCTGTACGGAGCTTAGGAACCTCTCTAGGCGGAGTCAAGACTGATACTCGTTTTGGAAATATTATTTCTACTAATGTTATCCATTATATGATTTTTAGTTTTATATATGATACAATATGCTTGTTTAATTTCTAATTTCATTATTTTATTATAAATATTGGTAATAGAATTATTTTTTGTATTAAATAAAAAATGCTTATTATAAAGATTGTCCAACTTGACATGCTTTGTTTAATATATTTATTGCATAGTTACATGTTTCGGAACCACCAGGTCCCATCTTCACACTGAAACAATTTTTAACAATATCTTTCACTTTCATATAAACAATACATCCAAATGAATCACTTAAAACTAACAGTATTTTGTATAAACAACAAACATAATATAAAAGAAATTGAAGTAGTATATCAAAGGAATAATATAAAAGGAAGAAAATAATATGAGAATAATGAAACATATGAATAATACAAAGCATATTAAAAATTATAAAAGAGTAAAATACATTCCAGATTTAACTAAAAGAATAATAAAAAAATTAAAAAACAAAAATTTTCAAATAGACATAGCTTTATATAACACAAATAAAATAAAAAATATAATTACACATATTGAAATAGAACACAAAGATAAAAAAGATATAATAGATAAATCAGCTGCTTAAATTGCAATAAACATACATACATTACATAGGGGGGGGGAAGGTAACGGTCGACTTATCAGCCGCCGACCCCTACGCGCGCCCTAAATACCTTTTATTGATTCTAACCTTCTTCCGATTTATTTCGGTGTTTTAATAGCTACTTTTCGAGTAGAAATCATTCAAGAATAGAGTTTAATGAGTGGAAAAGATGTGAGTAAGGTGTTATAAAAGAAATAATATGCCAGGCTTACTTTCAGAGACAGATGTAAACAGAAACTGTTAAGTTTTAACAGTTGAGGATCAAGGGGGGGGGGGGGGGGGGGGTGGAGTGATCTAGCGGAGGGGATCTCAACTAAAAGGCGGGAGCGGGAAAGAGTTTGATTATGAATTAAAACCTAAGCTATTCTGTGGCCGTTCCGCATTACAATATTTCGATTGGACTTTAGCACTTTTGTTTTAATTTTATAAGTGACCAAATGCGATGACAATTAATATAAGGCCGTAAGGAAAGATTTTAAGCAAGTAGCACTTTACACACTAGTCAAATAAATTAATATCATCTAAATAAAAATATACATTTAACAAAATTTAAAAAAATTTATATTGCTGTTATAAAGTTTTCATTTTTTTTTTTTCATTGTTTTTCTTTTTTCCGTTTTCACTTTATTCATCATTCAAACTGTAGATAGTTGATCGTGCTACATTCCTCAAAGTACTTTTTCTAATATATTTATATTTTTTATCAATTTCGCTATTTTTCTTTGGTGACTTAGCAGGTATGCTTCCCTTTCCTAATGTCCTCTTGTGAAATGACAAGGAGTGATGATGATATTGCCAGTGTATTTTTTCACTTTGCTCTCCCTAGCTGAGCTTCTCAGGAAGTATTGCTTCAAAGTTTGAACCGTTCTGGAAATAAAAGTAAATACATTTACTGAAGAATGAAAGAAAATAACTATCAAATCCTGAAAATACAAATTTAGAATGTTCTTTTAATAAAAAAATATTTCAATACATGAATTTAAACAATAATTTTTGTTTTGAGCGTATCTATAGTTTTATAATTATAATATATACTAACTGAAAGTGCCCGTGCTCCGCTACGGTTTAATATCATTAGGATTAAGGACAACTTAAATTAGTAAAAGTTAAGCTTAACGTTGATAATTATTATTACTTTAATAAACCTAAAGAATTCCATTCTTAAAATAATTTCAATAAGTAAATTTGACAATCTGCAAAAGTTAATTTTTTTAATTTTAACAGTCCTCCAGTGATGGCTTCGGGTTGGCTCTCTTAATGTTTGTTAACCGCTTTTCTGCTAATGTTTTTCCAGGATAATTTTTCCTGTATTTCTTAATTACTTCCCTCTTAATCTCTACATGTGCTTGACTATATTTTTGCAGCCGATTTCCTTAGTTGTTTGTTGTGAACTGAATCTGTGAATCATTTCCTGCGTTATTCTCATCTGAACTGAGAACAAAGGTTGACTGTTGGTTCAAGGAATTTAATTCATAAAAGCTAGGTACAACTTGTTTAGATTCGAGAAATACAACATGCAACCATGAGTTAACAGAAAGTGTCATATAATAAGGTTTCCACATGCCAGTATCGTATTTTTGTTTACAATAAAGAACTTAATTTGTGGTCAAAGTGTGCGGTTTAGGCATCTAACCTATTTTTTAATTTAGCTTATCACCATATACCATATGACAATAAATCTATTATTATTTGCCCAATAAAATTGTATGAGTACTTTTATTTTATCCCTTTGTAGTACCGATACGGGGCAAACTACTCAGTAAATAATTGTTATCGTTCATCTAACATCTAATAAGAAGCAACGTACTAAGTTTCATTAAGATCCGTAATGTTAATTCAAAGAATTTCCTATGCGTGAGAAATCGCGTTTTTCGCGAATTACAAGCGATCCAGGCCAATTTTTTTTAAATCCTTTCTTAGCGAGCACCTATGGCCCTAGAGAATACGATATACGAGATATACGAAATTTTATTCCAATCCGTTCGGTGGTTTTCGAGATTTCTTGTTAAATGAGTGAGTGGTATTTGACAAATATATAATAGATAATCTATGAAGCAAAATGTTAATATTTTGAAATTTGTATATGTCTTTAAATAATGAAAAGTAATTTAAGTATGGATTAAGTTGATAGAAAAAGATAGGTTTTCGATTGTTGCATAAGCCGAGCGATTACTTATCAAACATGTGCTATCAGTCAAGCGTGGTCACTTACAATAGCAAAGAGAGGAAGATCCAGGTGTGGCCGAATAACATCGAAAGATGTATTATCAAGCGGAGGAAAAGTGAGAGAGTGAGAACTGCCAACATCATAAAAGAAACAGGACTCGCAGGCACACTCAGGTGAATAAGACTCAGCAAATGGAAATGGGCCAGGCCATCTTCTTCGCTGTGAAGGAAATAGATGGTCAAAGATTGTCACAGAATGGCTCCACAATCCAAAGATTGTCCAATATCACCTCAAGATGCGTTTACACTGCCCGAACAACCTCGAGCATTCGCCGGTTTTCAACGAGCACGAACGCAAACGAACCCTACATTGAAAATAAACAATAGCAACCACAAAATGGGAGGAGACGTGCGCCCTACAACAGCTAGTTGAGAACTAGATTCGGCGAACACAATGGGGGTTTACACAGAGCGTAAGGCGAACGAGCGTCCCTTTGATGATTCGCCGGAAAACCGACATCGGGTGGATCAGGGCCGAGCACAAACAACCATTTGCTTGGGCCTTGTTCGGCTCGCGGCGACTGTTTACACTGCCTCAGCCTCGAACGAATGCTCGTTCGTCACCCCTGTTTGCGACGAATGCTCGGGCAGTACAAACGGGCATTTAAAAGAAGAAAAGGGCCCTCAAAGAAAAGAAAGAGAGACATGTTCAAGTTGCTGGAAGGGGAAGGGACAGGGGCGTTTGAAAGAAGAAGTGGACCCAACTCATTGTCAGCTCCCAACAGGACGTCAGTCCGGGCTGTGCTGCTATTACTGTAAAAAGGGAAGGTCTATGGATGAAATAATGAAGAAAAGAGAGAACATATATATATATAACAATATGTACTTATTGAACAAAAGTTTATAAACAAAAGTCAATATTTTTTATTTTTTATTTTCTTCTATTTAATAATGAATATTTATCTCTTTTGAATCATGTACAAATATTTTGCATAAATAAAAGGATATTTAATTCGATTCCATTTCATATGTCTTTAGAACTGAAAATGAATGTTTACATTTAAAACTTGTTTTCATATAAATAAATTGCAATAAAAGTGACAAAATAATCTTCACCACAATCTTCAGCAGGGGCTCCTAACTTCCTTAAAAATTCATAAACACAATTATATAGTAATTATGTAGATATTGATGCAATCATAACTAATAACACTTGGTAATTTCTTGTTAGCTGCTAAGCCCGAACGCACACTGATCCAGCATTTCACCTGAAGCAAGTGTTGCGAAACAAAATGTTTTGCTGGGTACAAGCGCTCCATTTATAGCCCAGTCAATAAAGGTTTGGTGTCGCAACTAATTAGGGAAAAGCTGATTTTTTGCAGGGTGTTAGTACATAAAGTATACACTAAAAAAACACAAAGTCCCGACACCCACCCCTCTTGCTTCCCCCACTCCCACTCCTTCAGAAACATTACAAGTATAACTCTGGTTATATGCCAACAGCTCGAAACCTAATCATGCTATCCTACTCCTAACAATATTACAAACAAATTATGTTATATACACTTTTTATGTAGATAGCTTAGTTTTGCCGTAATACTTAATCGTATACAGAAAACTGCCATTACAAAAAACAAAAAGTAATTTCAACAAATTATAGATTTTCAACCGACTTCAAAAAAGAGGAGGTTCTCAACTCGACTGTATTTTTTTTTTTTTTTTTTTTTTTTTTTTTTTTTTTTTTTTTTGTGTTTGTTACGCGATACTCAATGTTACGCGATTGAATCAATTTTGATGATTCTTTTTTAGATAGGTAGGGTATACTTCAGAGGTGGTCCAATAAAAAAAAATTTGAAATCAACTCAGCACTTATTGAAGAAAAATCAAAAAAACTGTTTTAAAAATCAATGTTATATAACCTTCCACTATCAACATTTTTAATTATGGTAATTTAAAATCTCCATGGTAACTAAATCTAAATTATTAAAAAAAATAATTTACATATGTATACAATCAACTCTCGATGTATTTTACTTCGATAAACTGAATTCTTAAATAAGTCAAACGAATTCTACTGTCGGAAGTGCATTACACGTAAACTTCACCTCAATTAGTCGATTTCTGGCAAAAAACGTGAAAAATTGTGTAAATAAGTCGAACTGACTGTAGGGGTCAAATATACTTTACTTTTAGCACATATATACTTAAAAAAGCAAAACAAATTTGCAACAAATGTCATTTTAATCCTCTCTTTCCCATATCATAATTTTAAAGCTATGGGAGAGGGAAAAATAGAAGATTTTTTACTTGAGGTAAGTCGCAGTTCTCAGGAATAGCACGTTTGTCGGTACTCATTTGGCTACAACTCTCGCAACGCCTTGAAACATTTAAGCAGTTGTTCGACACCTGGATCCGATACAGCACGATGCTTGATGTTTCAAGGAGCAATGATTATGTTCTGTTGCTTGAAACAAAATGTTGCGACGTGCAAACCTCCCACACACTGGAGGAGCAAAGAAGCAAAAACCTTGCAACAAAACGTCGCGCAACATTTTGCCTCAGGTGAAATGCTGGACCTGTGTGCGTCCAGGCTAAATGATTATCACACATATTGGGGGCAATCCAAAAAACCTTATAATAACAAAATCGGGGGATACAGTTTGGCGTTGTAGTTTCGAATATATCCTCTACATCCAAAGATTGTTAGAAAATGAGAAAGAGAGACTGAACCGTCTATAATGCGTCAAAACGCAGAGCAGCGACATACACTGACGAAATTAAGTACACGTGCTTGGAACCCTAAATGGATCATCATACTTAAATATTATCCAATTCCAACAATATTACATACATACAAGTCGAATTGATAACCTCCTTTTTTTTTAAGTCAGTTAAAAGTAATATTTTAATTACTTCGAAGCGAAGATAATTAAAGGACAACCAACCAAATTATCGATATTGATATACATATTTGCAATGTATGATCAGTTATTTTTGGAGTCGGTGACAATGAAAACAAACGGAATTCGAAAAAAATATAAAAATATAGAAAGGATGCCCAAAATATTTTAGCACCGCTATAGAGTTGCTATTCAAAAGTTTGTTGCAAAGGCAGGAAGAAGAACTGGCCTTCTTGGTTGGCACCAACTCCAAAAATAACAATTTCCTTGGTTGTCCTTTAATGCTCGCTGTTTCGAAGTAATTAAAATATTATTTTTACTTTTTAGTTCAAGTTTTTACATGTAGGTTTAATCTTAAAGTCGGTTATTATCAATTTTTTTTTCAAGAAATTTTTTTTTTTTGAGCTCTTCTGACTCTTATTATTGTTATAATCATCAATTTGCAAAAAAAAGTTTATGATATAATGTTTTTGCCATTTTTACCCTAAATTTTTAATAAACAAATGTCAATATGACCTAGTTTAGTAGAGTTTGGTTATCTATTATATATTTGTCAAATACCACTCACTCATTTAACACGAAATCTCAGAAACCACCGAACGGATGTGAATGAAATTCGAAATGTAGCTTCCTCTAGGGCCATAGGTGCTCGCTAAGAAAGGAATTTAAAAAAATCGGCCTGGATCGCGGCTATTTCGCGAAAAATGCGATTACAATTTTTATTGGGTGAATAACAATAGATTAATTGTCATATAGTATATGGAAATAAGCCAAGTTAAAAAACAGGTTATATGCTTAGACCGCACACTTTGGTCACAAATTAAGTTCCTTATAGTTGTAAAGAAACAAAAATACGATCGATGTCGAAACCTTATAATATGGTACTTTCTGTGAACTCATGGTGGCTGCAGAGGTGTATGTACCCTTACAAGTTTGAGTTTTTTCGTGACGATAAGCTATTAAAAGACTTATCATAAAGAGGAGGTTAAAAGACTTATGTTCTCTGATGATGGCATGTAGGGACAATTCGATGTACATATTCCTTACGAGCAACCAACCAACATTGCTTCACCATTAGCTTCGTCCCCAACTACTCTTCCTTCAGTTTTCCGGTCACAAGATAATCGGCTTTTCTCAACCAGGCCCAAGTTTTATTTTACAAGTTGTACCTAGCATTTATGAATTTTATTCCTTGAACCTAGAATATACCTTTTTCTCAGTTCAGATGAGCCTATTGCAACATTGAATTAAACCCATCAATCTAATAGTAAACAACGTAGGAAATGATTCACTGATTCAGTTCGCAACAAACAACTAAGAAACTCGGCTGTAAAATATATTCAAGCACATGTAGAGGTCAACAGGGAAGCTGTTAAGAAATGCATGACAAATCATCCTGAAATTAGAAGAAAAGTGGTTAACAAACATAAAGAAAGCCAACCCGAAGTTAAAGGATATGCTGTATATACATATTCTGAGAATCACCCAACTGTACTTAGAGGTACTGCACAGAATTATAAGAAAACCCATCTTGAAATCCATAGAAAGTCTTCAAAAAAATTTATTAGAAAATAATCCTCATGGTAAACGTGTAGCTGTAACAAAACACGATGAAAGATGTTCAATGGAAAGGTTACAGCCAGTATGACCCAAAAACTGAATATGCAAAAGACAAAACAGTCGATATTGGATCACGGCAACTAGAAATTGGTGTTATGCTGTAAAATGGAAGGACGAGAGCCCTGCCATGTGCTGCAGTAACGGGAAAGTCCAACTTCCTCCCTTTCAAGAATATCCTGAACACTTGCACAGCCTCCTTACTTAGGAACATCCTGAGGCAGAGCATTTTCTAAATAATATTTGGAAATACAACGTTTGTTTCCAAATGGCGTCATTTGGAGCAAAAGAAATAAAAGAGGGAGATATAATGCCAACATTAAAGGTGCGAGGACAGGTATATATCACAGGTCTGGTATCTCAGAGCTGGGTAAGATGGTAGTGCTGCCTCGAAGCTTCACTGGAGGACTATCAAAATAATATAAAATTAACTTTTACAAATTGTCAAATTTACTTATTGAAATTGTTCTAAGAATGGAATCGTTCAGGTTTATTTAAGTAATAATAATTATCGACGTTAAGCTTAACATTTAATAATTTATATTGTCCTTAATCCTAATGATGTTAAACCGTAACGGAGCAGGCTACTTTCAGCTAGTATTAAATGTTTAAAGAGGTATTAATTTTTATTTTAAAGCCATACCGAATTACATAAATTACATTAAATATAAAAATTATATCTTTATTTCTAAGAACTAAAGGTATTTATAAACTTAATGTCTTATTATTAAATAATGAAAAGCATCATTAATTATTTGTTATATTGGGGAAATGGGGGGGGGGATTGTACTACTACCCGAGGGGGGAAATGTTATATTGGAATCGGCAGTAATCGATGTGTATGAGCCATACAATTCCAAAACCAGCTAAGTACAATTCCAGATTTTTTCTACTATATTATCTTTAGATTGAAGGTTATCTCCCCAAAGCAGTTATCACATACACACACACACACACACACACACACACACACACACACACACACACACACACACACACACACACACACACACATATATATATATATATAATCTAAAGCAGCCAAACAAAAAATAATTGGCCTTCCTAATCCAGCCAGAACTTTACCTTCATAAACTTACATTTTCAATTGGTTAAGAATAATGGCTGGATTTGAAATTTTCCACTTCATATCATAATCATTCTAAATGAAGAGTGACATGATGACATTACCTCGGTGGGAAGAGTATCTTGGCTTTAGGTTTAGGCTTGATCGCTTTGGCAATCTTTCCTTGACAGCTTGAGCTTGCCTTGTGAGTTCTTCTTGTCCGCAAGTCGCTGCCATTACTCGGGCTTCTTCTTGTCCGCAAGTCGCTGCCATTACTCGGGCTTCTTCTTGTCCGGAAGTCGCTGCTATTGCTCGGGCTTCTTCTTGTCCGGAAGTCGCTGCTATTGCTCGGACTTCTTCTTGTCCGGAAGTCGCTGCCATTGCTCGGGCTTCTTCTTGTCTGCAAGTCGCTGCCATTGCTCGGGCTTCTTCTTGTTCGGAAGTCGCTGCCATTGCTCAGGCTTTGAGAACTGATCACGCTACAGCTGCTCCTTTTCTTTAAGATTTGGCTTCGCATTTTTTAAGATAAATTAACAAAAATAAAAAATCCTACGCTAATTCTAATCTACACAGTCAACCCAAATGATCAACTAAACATATGTTATTATTAGCCAAACTTAGTAACGTATTGCCTCATATATATGATAAATATTAAATACACTAACAAGAAGGCAGTTCCTGTAGCATTATATTTTATCTAGAAGATACATCTTTAAAGTTACTATATGCTCAGAAATTTACTAGAAATTGTAATTTTTATAGGAACACAATTTTTATAAATAAATTAGATTAATTTCACAATGCTTTATTAATTTTAGATATATCTAGACAAACGTCTTAATTGGAATCCACGTCCTAGACTAAAACGACAAGAAACTGGTCGTTTACTAGACCAAAGTCAAACCTTCCGATTAATTACAAGATACTTAGTATTATTTACATGCCAGTAATTAGACCTTTTTGGACATACGGAGTTGAGCTTTGGGGCTCCACTGAACCTTCCAATTTATCTCCTATCCAGAGTTTGGCAAAATTTAATCATAGCTAAAAAATAATGAAAATTTAATCATAGTTATTTGACAACTAATTTCTTGGAATCAATCACCAAATTTAATAATGATTAAACCTTTCAGTTAAATACCATTAATTCACTAAAAAATTATTGAAAGATTTAGTTATTATTAAATTAGCTGATTGATTCCAGGAAATTAGCTATGATTAAATTTTGATTATTTTTAGCTATGATTAAATTTTGCCCAATTCTGCTCTTAAGCAATATTTACAATCCAAAATCCTTCGTAAAATCTTTAATTTTCCTTATTATGTCACAAACAAACTTATCTATAATGATTTAAATACATTATGCGTTGTAGATTTGGCCCAAAGAAGATAGCAATTTTGACCAAGACTACTTACCCGCTGAAATCCTCTAGTATCTCAACTTGCTTCTTATTTTATTCCAGATAACGCCGTGGCGTACATTTTTATTTTACTTTGTATACAGTTGCAAATTTCAGTAAATAGTTAGAAATAGTAAAGATGCGAAATAAAAACAAAATCTCAATCCCCCTCAATGGATATATCTATCATCTAGGTCCTAGCAGCAAATGGTACATAACAAAAAATATTCTAAATTAAATTTATATTGATAAAGTATTAGTTGACTGGAAAGTAAGTAAGGAGATGTAGATAGTTGGGTTATGGGGTCATAATAAATACACAGCGATGCCTGAGCGATTAAAATTTTATTTATTTAAATTAAAATATTATTTTTAATTGTTGTGTATCTATGACCGCATAGCCCAACAATCTCCATCTCTAAGTTAAATTGACGACCTGAGAAGGGAACAGGTGATGAGTCAGATTGTCGATCAGAGGAATACCAACAGAGCTAGAGCCTGTCAAAATGTTACTCCTGAAAAGTATTGAGTCCATGCCAAAAGACATATCCATATAAAAAAATAAAATGAAATTGATGTATATTATACTCGGAGTATAGTATAGTAGTATAGTGATATATTAGTATAGTGATATAGTAGTATAGTGATATAGTAGTATAGTGATATAGTAGTATAGTGATATAGTAGTATAGTGATATAGTAGTATAGTGATATAGTAGTATAGTGATATAGTAGTATAGTGATATAGTAGTATAGTGATATAGTAGTATAGTGATATAGTAGTATAGTGATATAGTAGTACAGTGCTGTAGTAGTATAGTGATATAGTAGTACAGTGCTGTAGTAGTACAGTGCTGTAGTAGTATAGTGATGTAGTAGTATAGTGATGTAGTAGTATAGTGATATAGTAGTATAGTGATATAGTAGTATAGTGATATAGTAGTATAGTGATATAGTAGTATAGTGATATATAGTGATAGTATAGTGATATAGTAGTATAGTGATATAGTAGTATAGTGATATAGTAGTATAGTGATATAGTAGTATAGTGATATAGTAGTATAGTGATATAGTAGTATAGTGACCATCGATATATCATGGCTATATCGGTTCATGTTAGTCCATGTTAGTGATGAATTTCTACGAGATCAATTAACTGAGTTAATTACCACGGTTGGACGAGACAACAACCGTTGGTTACAATACGAGTGCATCGGATCGCATTCCAATTACCGTATTACAATTTACACTTAAATTGGACTGGATCCCAATAATAACTATCTATTGTTCGTTAATGACACTCGAGTGCGAGCTTCTATTTTAGATGTATAACATATAATATATAATATAATTATAATATAATAATTCATGAATTGAACCTATTCGGTCAATATTATTGAACCGATATCGATATTGATCAATATATTGAATTTGAACGTCATTTTTATCATATTCTTAGAATGAGATTTAAGGTAGCTCAAATATGTTGTAGAAAATTTCGATTCGAATTTTATAAAATACCTAAAATAAAAAAGATAAAGGAGAGAGTTGAAGGGTAGCTGGTTTGACGAGGAATGTAGAAGACCTATACAGGAAATGACGAAAGCATATGCGAAGATGCTACGACGAAATACAAGGTTGACCTGGGAAGAGTACAAACAAAAACGGGGCAACGTGAAACAGATATGTAGAGATAAAAAGAGAAACAAAGAAAAGGAAGAATTGGAAAGAATGTTGAAAGATTTTGAAAACAAAAGTAGTTGAGCTTTCTATTGCAAAGTAAAAGCAATAAACAGATTTCCACCCTGGATATGTTTTTGAAGAGATGCAGGAGGCAAAGATAAAGTGATAGATAGTAGATAGTTGATAGTAAATAGTAGGCAGTAGATAGTAGACAGTAGAAAGTAGACAGTAGAAAGTAGACAGTAGAAAGTAGACAGTAGAAAGTAGACAGTAGAAAGTAGACAGTAGACAGTAGACAGTAGACAGTAAACAGTAGACAGTACACAGTAGATAGTAGATAATAGATAGGTGGGACGGCTCCTTCACTAAAATCGAACCCTAGTTGGATCTAATAGCTTAGGGAATAGGAATTTAATGAGCTGGGGGGTGAGCGCGAGCCAGGTCCAATCAGATCCCAGCGCTGCTCTATCAGCGTCAGTGGAGTGGAGAAGCTGGCCATTGCCAGAACTTCATGTCGAATTTCGGTTCTCCCCTCGATTCTTGGTGGTAGTAGTAAGGATATGGATATAATTCTCAAATTAAACTGCTTGTAGCATTTATTATTCATAGGATATAATATATGTTATTAATTATAATTCAAACAATGTACAATAATATATTTCAATTCACAAACTCTTATTTGCAAAGATAAACATTCCAAGGTTTCATTTATTGATTATGGAATTGGAAGGAATCTGTTTTTAATTCTTTCCAAAGGAGGCTTGGTCCTTAGGGTAAGAATCGATATATAATAATGACATAATTAGATATCGCAAAACTATCGTCAACGTCAGAGCTATCGATCGGTTTATAAAGAGTCGATAAGGAATCGATAAGGAATCGACTTTGGATTATGGATTCTCGATGCCGATTCTTTTCTCAAGAATCGATGCAACCGAAAATCAACACATCCATAGCATTAAGAGAAGAAAGCACTGATAAGGAATTTATAATTATGTAGTACAATAATATCATTAGAGGTTAGCAATTCTTGTTTTGCTGAATGGTAGGTTATGTTTTGATCAATCCATCCAAAGATCTTATTCTCCAGTCAACATCTTCATCCTTCTTGTAGCCAAGGACCAACCCATTTCGAGGCTACCCAATCATTATCCTTCCGTTCATCTATTTACTATATACTATCCTATATCCTATATCATATATACTATCCAGTATCCTATATCCTATATACTATATACTATCCAATATCCTATATACTATATACTATCCAATATCCTATATACTATATACTATCCAATATCCTATATACTATATACTATCCAATATCCAATATCCTATATACTATATACTATCCAATATCCAATATCCTATATACTTATACTATCCTATATCCTATATACTATATACTATCCTATATCCTATATACGATCCTATATCCTATATACTATATACTATCCTATATCCTATATACTATCCTATATTCTATATACTATCCTATATCCTATATACTATATACTATCCTATATCCTATATACACTGTATACTATATATAGTTAGTGAAGGTACCGAAACTATCGAACACAAATGGAGGCGAATAAAGATAGGATTGAATCATGCTGCGAAAGAAGTATGTGGAGAAAAGGAAAAACATTCACGTAACTGTTGATAAGAAGAAGGGAGAATCGACACAATGCAGCAACTATCGAGGGATTAATTTGCTCAGCACAGCATATAAAATCTTCTCCATATCCCTTTACTACAGGCTCCTCCCTTATGTAGAACAAAAGCTGGGAGATTACCAAGGTGGTTTCCGGCCCAACAGGTCCACTATTGATCAAATCTTCACGGTAAGACAAATTTGTGAGAAGATGAAAGAATTCCAGCAGACAACCTGGATGTTGTTCATTGATTTTAGGGCAGCCTATGATACGATAGTAGGGAATAAGCTCATAGAAGCCATGCATGAACTGGGGTTGCCAAGTAAATTAATTCGTCATGTAAAATGCACTATGGAGAAGACTATCTACCAAGTAAAATGTTTAGGACTGTCGGAGCCTTTCGGAGTTACAGGTGGTCTAAGGCAAGGGGATCCAATAGCTCCTCTCCTGTTTAACATTGCTCTACAAGCAATCATCAATAGAGCGGGACTAGAGCAGGACTAGAGCAGGACTAGAGCAGGACTAGAGCGGGACTAGAGCAGGACTAGAGCAGGACTAGAGCAGGACTAGAGCAGGACTAGAGCAGGACTAGAGCAGGACTAGAGCAGGACTAGAGCGGGACTAGAGCAGGACTAGAGCAGGACTAGAGCAGGACTAGAGCAGGACTAGAGCGGGACTAGAGCAGGACTAGAGCAGGACTAGAGCAGGACTAGAGCGGGACTAGAGCAGGACTAGAGCAGGACTAGAGCAGGACTAGAGCAGGACTAGAGCAGGACTAGAGCAGGACTAGAGCAGGACTAGAGCGGGACTAGAGCAGGACTAGAGCAGGACTAGAGCGGGACTAGAGCAGGAGGGTACAATATTTACAAAGATGAACCAAGTTCTGGCATACGCGGATGATATTGTAATTATTGGTAGATCCCTGCAGAGCATGAAGACGGCGCACAGTGGGGCAAACGTGGAAAAAACCCTAAAATCTTATGATTTTTGTTTTTCTTTTTTTCATTATTTTTGTATACCTAAATAAATGTAGCATAATTATGTAGAACTGATTTTTCGATTATTTCATTACCAGGGTCTGTACACGTCCTTGAAGTTGTCCTTTTCTGGAGTTGAGAAAATAACACGGTTTTGAAATTCTGTTAATAAAATGTTTTATGAGGCTGAATTTTTAGCAAAAAATTTTTTATAACACTTTGAACTTCACTATTGATGTTTACTGGTTTATGGACGATTTTTATTATGTAAATATAGCCACAACCTTGACTTCCAGGAATTTTCAAAGTTAGCTGTCTCGTAAATTTAACTTATCTTCATTTCACTTGGTCTTTCAAAAAAAGCTACACCGAACTAGGCTCTCATTAGGGGTTCAGATTGAGGTACAGTTATCTGAGAAACCGTGTTATAAATATAAATCCCGGCTTCGGCCATATTTGTTCAGGGAATGAATTTATGTGTTATTTTATATTATACAGAAACTAATTTTTAGAAATATTTTATTATTATTTTTTTATAACTAGGATGTGAAAATTGGCTTACTATATATGTATATTTGTTTTTGTTAGTCTGTCTTATTTTATATATATATATATTTTTTTTTTCTTTTTTTTATCCATTTAAAATGATCTGATATGATTTCTGGTTTTCTATACAAAAATAACTAACACATAACTCTTCTTGAGAGAATTAGTACCGGAATATAGATTAATTTTCAAAACTAGCGCTTCAAATAAAATAAAAGTTTTGGATTTTGGATGATCAATTTATGGGGTTATTATTTGTATCACTGAGTTATAATTATTACATACCTTAGTTCTCTTATGAAGATTATCATATTTATTTATTTTATTATTTTATATCAATGGCTAGGATATTCTACCACTGGAATCATTATCGCTTTATATTTATAACTAAATTCAGAGATTTAAAATCAAATTATAAAAAAATGTTTTTAAAAACGTGTTTTATTAATATATATATATATATTTTAAATTTATAATATTTTAAACCTAGCTAATTCTAATGAATACAAATCTATTAAACAATTAAAGAATCGTTTATAATGAAAATACATTTTAAAAAATAACGGAAAAAAATACCACTATGATAAAAAATATTTTGATTACTTTTATACAAATAGCATATCACAACATAGAACTAATAGAAAATTTTTATATTGTACAGATGCACATGCGTTTAGTAGTAATACAGTAATAACATATTCACCACTAAGCTTTTGTAGCTTTAAAACTGAAGGTGAGCTATAGTAAACATTACAGAGAACATCATTCCAGAAAGTTTTCTCGAGCAGCAACAAATGAAGATGTTTTTCATCTTATGGTGACTTCTGATCCCGTGATATGTAATTTAAGACCGGATTATAAAAAAAAAAAGTTCCCATTAAATGATAAAGATTCTCATTTAGGAATCTTGGGTCTGTAAAAGAGCAATATAGTACATTTCATTCAATTTAGCACCTAAAAATCATATAAAATAATAACAATCTTGATTTTTTTTATTCATTTATTTTATTTTTTAATTATTTTTAAACTGAAAACATGGCTCAATGCTGATAATCAGATTGCTCTGGTTATAGTTTTATTCTATTCAGGAGCTTATACAGCATATAAATATACCCCAAATTTGCTTTATTAATTTTTTTTTAACTTTTTGTTCTACATATTGACCCTTTCTTATCATCTGAGGAAGCTAATTATGGTTCCATTCAATTCAGCACCTCATGAAATATATAATTCCAAAATTTCAAGCTTATAGCAGGAACCGTTTAGAAAATGTGAAGTTTTTACCCAGTTTGGGCCGTTTTGCCCCACTGTGCGGCGTTCGAAGCAATGGATGCTGAATCAAAGAAGATTGGCCTACACGTAAACGAGGAGAAGACCAAGGTCTTAGTTCTGAACAAAAGGTGTGCCCCAACACCTCTACAGACACACAGCGCCCTCTACCTTAAGTTACCCCCCCCCCCTCTAACGATGTAAAGAGCACTTACAATATTTTTCTTTATAGATAGGGGCTATGAAGGGGGGGGGAACGGAGGAGAGACATGGACCCTAAACAAGAAAAATGTGAACCTACTTGATTGGTTTGAACGAGTAGTCCTTAGGAGAATTCTGGGGGCTGTGTGTGAGAATGATCAATGGCGCCGAAGGAAAAATAGTGAACTGCTCCAGATCTACCAAGACATTAGTATCTCCTCTCACATCAGGATACAGAGGCTAAAATGGTTGGGCCACTTGAGGAGGATGAATGAAAATAGAGTGACCAGTAGGGTCTACAGAAATGTGCCGGATGGCCAGCGCCCACGCGGTAGGCCAAAGGGCCGATGGAAGGATGGCGTAGGAAAAGATCCGCGGCTGCTGAGGATCCCTATCTCAGAAGCGGCTGATCGAGGAAAATGGACGGCAATCGTTGAGCAGGCCAAGGGCAGCATCAGCTTCTGTTGAGCCAGTAGAAGAAGAAGAAGAATATACTACATACTATCCTATATCCTACATATTACCTACATAACACAAGCTCACTAATGAGTGAGCGCCTTTTTACTCTGTTTCTCCTAATACGAAATAAACATTTTTAACCTGGATTGACCGTTCTTGCTCCATCCTTCTCGGCTGTTATCAGGGCTCCGAGAGGGGGGGAGGCAAAATCCCTGTGGCCGTGCTAAGGTGACCATTCACATGTGTTACCTTATATAATCAATTCTATTGCGATTTATCGAATTAGGAAATTAATTGCAGTTTATTAAAATTTTAGTTTAGCTAGAAAATCAATTGTATTTTTTGGTTGATGTTGGGAAGGGAGGGGTGAGCCCGGGTTGGCTCTCGACGTGCCTGGATGTTATGTATAAAAAATTACTCTCCTTTGGAAATAAACAATTATACAGCTAAGCAAAAAAATATACGGTGAGCAGGATTAAGTTATTTAAATTGAAAATCTATCTCCTACTGATAAGTGAATCACAGGTGAGCGAAAAAATAAATAAAAAGCATACCCTTGGTGAGAATGCCAATTCCGCTATCTGCATTATATTACTTTCTATGACATTAAATACAAAATGTGCTTTGATGCTTTGGGCTAAAATCACAAAAGTGTTTCCTCAAAACCTGATCCAAGCTGAATTTGTGTATTAAAAATGTATTAATTTTAAAACGAATTTGCAAAAAAAAACCTAAATTGAAAAAAACGCACATAATATATGGTAATCGGCAATCTCACCAACGATATGACGACCAAGAGGACTAACTGCTAAAACATGTTGTATATTATTATTTATTTATTCGGCAGGATTAACGGGGCCAATTTTTTTTAATTTTTATTATTATTATTATTTTGAATTAAAGAAACTAAAGAACCGCATTGCGGCCAGATATTGTCTTCTATGAAGATCCATGTATTTTTTCCTTCAATTCAGAACGTTCTGTATAGTATTTTTATTCATTCAAATAGTTGTTTACTGTTGCTGTTTGTTGTGGCATGATCTTAACAATAATAATTAAAATTGTTGCGGCTCGACTGTAGATATATTTTTTATCAACTATTGTTGGCTGTTGCCCCAGCCGGTAGATAGCTCTGCCGAGGAGAGCTCTAGAACTGGAGTCGAGTGGGACCCGAGATGTGAGTGAGTTCAAGCCCAAACTTATGGCTCTCAGCTTCTTCATCTTAACAAGTCAGTTAGCCTAAATCTAGTACTACTTATATCTATCTCTCATTTATATATATTTATATACTATAATATTATCAACTGATTATATTTTAAAACAGATAAACTGTTATATCATAGATATGATATAATAAATAAAATAAGAGACAACCCTAATTTCTGTATAAATTAGAAACATTCTAATTAACTTATTGTTCCATTGTTTATATTCAGGGTCATTCCCTCTTAGTGAGAAAAAAAAAATTAGTGAAACTAGAACAAAAATAAAGAAAAATTCCACTGATCTCACCTTCCTATTCCATTCTTGTTTGCCATACAAGATGTAATATCATATCATTTAAAAGCTGGACAAATTTGCAAGTTTTAGTCATATTTACAGTTTTGTGTTTTTTTTTTCGAAAAACGGAGGGTGTTGAAGTATTATAAGAAATTATAACTTTACTAAATAAGTTGAATATCAAGCTGTTCTTTACAAAACCTTCAAGTTTGTAAAATTCAAGGGTGGACGTGGTTTGGTTTTTTAGGAAATTTTATAGGTCAAAATTTGAAAATATCACTAAAACTTGAAAATTTGCCTATCTTTTAAATAGTAGGATCAAATTAATAATTCCATGTCAATTTGATGGAGCAACTCATTTTTAAAACCGAAAAAAAATATGTGAGCAAAGTTGAAATAATGCATTTAATCCTTTATGGCAAAAAATGAGGTATCCTAAAAAAAAAAATCTTTGAACCATACCATATATTTTATTATTCATATATCTGCAACGGATTGGAATAGAAAGGTGAGTCCGTATTTCATTAAGTTGGAAATTTCTTAAAAACTACGGTTTGAGAAGGTCTGAGATCTCCCTTGCACAGTGCGGCCACTCACCAATATTTAATGCCAAAACCTCCAAAATCAAACTATGTTGAAACGAATTGGAATCAAGTTATTTCTATAGTTCGATATATAAACAAAAATAGTCCAATCAGAAGAAGGGCTAAAATAAAAGGTAAAGTAAGTATTTATTAACATTAATCTGCCATCTTGTCAACTTGTCTGTAGTCAACTAGTCTCTTATTTTACTTAAGCATAGTGTAGTTAAGTGATTTATAACTTCCTTTTTTTTTAAGTTCAGAATTTGATTTTAATATGAATTATTCTCAAGCAGGTATGTAAAATTATAGTAAACTTTTCGAAAATTTTAAATTATTTTTTATAAATTTATGGAACCCTTAATTTTTATTTTTATTTAATCCAATTTCGTAAATTAATTAATTCTTATCTTTTATGTTGTGGTACTTTAGTGATACTATCTGGTAAACAATGTAAAAGAAAAATTTGCCTTAAGTTGCCCCTTTTTGAAATAATGATGTTTTACTGATAATTTTCTCAGGCTGGTGGTTGGTTATTTTTGTGATTCAATTATAAATATTTTAAGATTCGCAAAGAAGCATTAAGACACACGGTATGTGATGTGGAGACCTCAGACGTAGTAAACCTTACCCAAATCTAACATGAAATGTTGTGTACAATGATGGATCGGAAAATTTATAACTCTCTAGCGGATAACAAACCAATTCAAAGGTGCTATTTGTGTGTCCTTCTAAAAATTTTAATAACCTGAAAAAATTGTATGTTTAACGATTCAAATTCGGATTGTCTGTAGTTCATTGGTGAATACGATTTTTTGAGTGCGCTCTTAATATTATTTATAAATTACTCATCAAAAAATGGCAAGCTCGAGGGGAGGACAAGCTTGTTATAGCTAACCGAAAAAAATAAATTCATTATCATCTTCATCAGAAACTTGGAATTGTTGTTGACAAAGCTAAGCCTGATCTGGAAAACGATGGCAATACAGCCAGGACCTTTTCCTGTGAAAAAGCATAAGCACAGATAAATTTAGTTGACGCTGAGATTCTAAATATATAAGTATATAAGTATCGATAATTTCCTTGATTGTCATTATTTTTATTTGTTTTGAAGCAATTAAAATATTATCTTTTACTTTTTAGTTAAATTTTCTATATGTACGTTTAATCTTGAAGTCGGTTTTTTTTTCTAAAACTTATTTTTATTATTTTAATTCTTGGGCACAGACAACGAACTGCAGTAGAAAAAGCCAAGCCAACTCTATTAACAGTTACTCACACAAAGCTGCTCGTCATTAGAAGACAAACCTTTTTTATTGACTCGTGTTACTCAATGGTCGCTTCTATTATTTCATTCAATGAACTGCAGTCCAAGCCCTTTAAGTCTTTTTTGCAAAAATTTGCTAAACAAAACAGTTCTGATGATAGCACCCATAGAAAAAAATTTCTCAAACACTGTTTTTAACATTTTCTTGAGGAAATAAATAAACGAATAGAAAACTTAAATATAATTATGTAAAAAATTATATTTACACCATGGTAGATGAAACTAAAGACCCCCGGGGACTTTACATCAGTAGTAGATTAAAAATGCAAATTTTTCAATGTGTTGTTTTTTTGTTTTTTTTTAGGGGCCAATTTTTATTTACGAAATACGGTCTTCGGTTATTACTAAGCAAAAAAAGTATTGAAGCAATCTATACCAAATTTATAATTATTTATAATAATTTTCTTAATTCCTCTTCGACTTTGATGGATATTGGGCCTCAATATAGGATCAAAATATATTTATTTGGGGTAGCTTTATCTTCTGGGGGTGTTATTTATATCATATTATTCATAGTCTTTTATGGATTTTTTTTTTTTTTAAATATTGTCGTTCGTGATATTACTATTATTATTGGCTATAGTGCATATAGTTTGAATGTGTTTATTATAATTTTCTTTATCACTAATAAATTTTTTTATAGCTGATCAGTCAAATAAATTGGAATAATGGAAGACGCGAGCCAACAATAGCTGCTAAACAATAAACGGTAGAAGATAAATAATGTAATATCGAAGGAATGTAGGGATTAGTAGCTATAATATAGTCCAGGATTAGTAACTAGTCCAGGATTAGTAACTATAATATAGCCCAGGTTTTAGTGGCCCTCTTGGCACTAACAGGCAATCCTATTTAGCCCAGTCAAATTATTATCAAGGTATCTTCTTCAACCTAATTTGTTCACTGCTTACTAAATATTTGTATCCAAAGACTTCTCCATTATATGTTGGAATATTTACTAACACCTTCTACTAAAAGACTTTTAAACTATATGTTGCAATGTTTAGTAGCACATTTAGGTATTTAAATTCTACTTCGATTACTTCAATTACTGGTTATAACATTAATTTTTGAATTCGATATGAAGGACAAGAAACTGATGGTCGCACACAGGGCTATATTACGAATCTAGGCGGCCAAAATTATTTAATCCCTGTTTATTGTCAAAATTAAATTTACTAATCATATTAAGCTAAGAAAAAGTTATTTTCAGGCTTTTTATGAAATAAAAAATAGAATAAAAAAAAAGTTTATTCAGTATACTTAAAACTTCCTGGAAAATTTTTGTGTAAAATTCTGACTCTGTAGCTTGAAATGTTTGTTGTGTGTGGATAAAGACTTATTTATAATTTTGATATTTAACCTCAGTCTTCAAACGTTTGTTCGCTTGATTTCACTTCAATGATAACTTTTGGTATAACAAAAAGAAATCAACACCACAGATATGCATCTAATCTTATATCAATTGCTTTGTCAGTATCTGTTTTTGCAGGAAGCTAGTATGAGAGATACAAAATGCTTTTGAACATACAAATCCTGGCGTGAAATATAGATAAACCAAAAGAAAGAGCATCGGTATCAACATAATTTTTTTTTTTTTATTAAATCATTGAATTCCTTAAAGGTTATGCCACAAATGTGGGACCTCATGGTTGATGTTAATGTGACGGCATTACACACATTTGCGTCAATCAGAGTAAGTGACACGATATGTTTTACAATATAACAATTGTTTTTTAATGTGAATAAGGTGCTTTTTAATGAATATAATTAATTAAAGTAAGTACTTCAAATGTTTTTAGCAACCAATCGTCTTTTTTTAAAGGTTTTTTTTTTTTCCATTTCCTAGTTTTTTTCCATCTCTCACTAAATTTAGATTTTAAACAGGAAATTCGTACTTTGTGTCATTTAACTGTTCACTAAAATATTTGTCAATAGTTAATAGATGTCTTAATTTTATCTAATTTTAGTTCGAGATTGGAAGGTTTTGCTCCTGTATTTCATCATTCAGAGATTTCCGGGACACTCTTATTACTCCTGAACCAATGGACACATACAAAAAAAAGTGAAGATCCCGTTAAAAGAATTTTAATATTTAATTTAATATGTTGTAATTTTCTCATCGTCATGTTTGGTGCAGCTTAAATCGTGCGGTAAAGGTGCGGCTGATTTGAACATTATTATTTTACAAAAGGTCCAATTTTTCTAAGAAATTTAAAATAACAGCCGGGACGCACCCTGAAGTACAACAAAAACACTAAAACATGCTAAAATGTGGTTGAAAATAAACGAAAAATACTGTATTTTTCAAACAGCCGAAATGGCACTGATACATTAATTGATAAAATAATAACCACTTCAAAAGTATGTGTCCTCACCTATAGTTTCAAGAACAATAACTCTATTTATTAAAAATGTCACTAAACATAAGAAAACCCATTTTAATTGAAGCGATTACACTTAAAAAGCAGAGAGAGATCCGTTGGCCTGATGCGTTGGGGGCACGTATCTAACTTTACCATATAAATAGGTTGGTCTTATTAACCTTCTTTGGATTTTATAAAATCGCCTTTTGGCCGCCTAGATTAGCCAAATACCCCTATGTGCGTCGTTTCCGATTGCTTCAACATTTACCACACAAGCGTTCAAAGCTCCTAATAAATTACAAAAGACTCATTTAGATGACTGTAACTTGACCTATTTGGCTATACGGAGTGGAGCTTTGAAACTCCACTAAATATCCCAATTCTCTTCGTACCCAATCCTTACAATTCGAAATCCTTTGTAAAATCCTCAATGCTCCTTATTATGTCGAAAACAAACTCATCCATAAAGAACTTAATGTTCGATATAATGCTAATTTTGCCCAAACCAGATACCTATCCTTCTAGGACAAGCTACAAAGCCCACTCAAACCAACTAGCCTCCTAGTCTAGTATGTCAACTAGTCTAGTCTCCCAACTTACTTCTCACACGATTTCCGATAGCTCTCAGAGCCGCCTGGAAAGGAGAAATGGGCTACATGGGTTTTTTGTTGACATGTAATTGTATCATTTCATCACACATTTACTTAGTGTATATATAGTATACTGTAGTAAATTTATATATGTATAATTAAATATAAATAAAAAAATCTTGAGTATTAGCCTCGGGGTTCGAATTTTAATTTTGACTCTTTCCTCTTTAGCCTGATTAATTTCAGTTGAAGGCGCCCAAGAAAGTTAAAAGGTTTGACGCTCGACATGACTTTTTGGATCGACTAATTCCATTAAAGAGTTCTTTAACTAAATGAAATTAGTTGAGAACTTTGTGAGAACAAGCTGAGAATTGAATCGTAATGTTGACCTGCTTCTGCATTTATTCTTTTTTTCTTTTATTGAAATAATAACGAAGGTTTTTTATTTTATTTTTTGATGTTGATGAATTATTTGTCACTTCTATTTGAATGATTTTTATTTGAAATTAGTTAGATATTTTCGATTGTTAAAAATTGATCATCAATTCTGAGAACATAGGGAAAACTTTAAATGAAAATAATATCAACTAAGGCAGACTGCATGGACTGGCAGACTGGAGAAACTGGTTTCTAGAAATATGAAACAAATGTTCTTTGCTTTGAGTAAATTCATGTTCAAAGGCCTCTTCTTGCAAGGTCTGACTCTTTTTAGGTGGAGATACTCATAGGATCGGATGATATGAGAATAGTCTGTCCACAGTCGGTAAACTTCAAAGGGTGAAATTCTCAAAATGTTATACAGTGTCTAATTTTCCTGGGTCTAATAATGTGACAGGATCTAGATGAATAGAAATGGTTCCATCCTCCAGGTCCTAAAGTAGTCCCATCAGATAGCAGTCCCTCAGCTACAACTTTCTCAGAAAGCCCTTTTTCATTTACTTTGAAAAAAAGTTAGTTTCTTCGATGAAACCTCTTACGTTTACACACAAATTTGAATGTTTTATAATTATTATTAATATAATATTTACTGTACCCTAAAAAAAAAAACTTTCTCTATTTAGTATAAAACTAAATCAGTTTTATGTTTTCCAATTGGTTCACAGCACCAAACGTGAAATTACTCCATTCGTACAATGTCACGAGTATATGGGGTAAGAAATAAAATCATAATTTTGTCTTGAAAAGGTTTGTTATTTTCTTAGGTTATTAAACAACACAAAAATGACAGATAAAATAATTTATTATGGTAAAAACTTACATAAAATGTATATAGAGGCTTACGTATGACATTGACGAATTTACAAAACATTAATAAAAACAAAACTCATTTATCTTCAGAATCTTTAGAATATAAACTAATACTGCCATTTTCTATTAAAATTAAACATGCTATCCATTTTCGTCAATTATTGGTTTTTCGGAGCCAACCTTACTTAAAGATGAGAAATATGGATGTTATAAAAGGAAACCCATTTCAATTAAATCCATATTTGTATCAATACGAGAAGTTTTCCTTGTTATTATATTGCCTTCTCTCAGCTACATAATGTTTTTGTGTCGGTGCTCCAATACTTCTGACAATTCCCCAATTGGAATAATGAAAAAGAAATAATTTCAGGCAATGTAAAAGCAATTTATGGAAAGATACTGGCATATAATCCCACGAATAATGCCTCAGATACAAATCTTTGGTTTCAGAAATTAAATTAAAAACCATTAATATTGTTACCTAATGAAACATACTTACTTATTAATTGAGGTTCGATAAGGAAATCAAATTATAAACAGGTAATACTTAGAATTTCCCTGTTGGGGGGTAAAAGCATATTGAGGATATGAGGAGTTCAATAAGTCACTGAACATAAAAAAATTAATCCTAAATAAAACCTCTTTTTCGTTAATAATGTACTACTAGTAGCTTACTATTAATAATATACCCACTACTAGTAAATCACTATTTATTATTGCGATAAGTTTTTATTTTTAGAAGCTGACATTGAAGAAGGAGCGTGGTACATTGGATGGCAGTAGGCAGCCGTTAGCTTGTAAGCTTTAGGGGATGTCATAAATAGATGTTTTATAACCCAAGTTGTTGGCTTGAAGGTAAACATGTTGCCTTCAAAGAGATTCTCTTACTGTTTGCCTCCTCTCTTCTCCCGTAGCGAGGTCCAAACAGCATTTAGTTAGCTTCCTCTCCGATATCGTTATTTACAGTAAATTGTTTTTATAAATACAGAATACAAAAAGCAAATGAATAAACAAAAAATACAAATATTAAAAAAAAACGACCTTTCCAAATTATGACTCAAATAATTTACTAACTACGTACAAGGTTAGCTCTCTATTATAGTATCTTACTTCCTAACCTTTTCGTCACATATACGTTTGTCATAATTTTTTTTTGTTTTGTTTTTAATATATTTATTGATATTTACAACTGTATACTACATGTAGATCTACTAAATGTGTGGGAAAATGGGAAATGAATGAATCGGACCAGAAGAGTATCGAATTTCCACAAAATGGCGGATCACTGGACGTAAAATAAAACTAAATTTCTCCCTCATTGAGATGCCATAGATCATGGTCATGCCTGCCTATACCCAACTGCTTCTAATAAGGAAACTGTGGCAAAGTTTGGCAAAGCGAGTAACACCAACAGGTCTAAAGTCTGTCAAAAAAGATCCAACAGTTAAAAATGAAGGCAAAACCTTACTTACAAACTTTTTTTCATTCAAACCAATATGGCTCCTATGTTTCTAAATGATAACAGTAGCTCTTAAAGGCAAATGTTATATTACTAAACTTATTCTTCATTTCTGATACCAATACCACCAATAAATAAATCTTTAGTTTGAAACAGGAAATGTAAGTCTATTAATAATAAATAATGAAGAAACGTATGTCGATTATTTATTAACCTATATATATATATACATGGATAAATTTCTTGACTGTTACTATTAAATGTTTAGTAAGGTTCTTGAGGTTTAGTCAATAGATAAAAACAACTATTTTGGCGACGTCTCGAGACTATATTGTCCTCATAATCATGCTCTACAGTGAAAAGACAGGTTACAATAAAATGATATAAGTTATTTAAGTTATTAAGTTATTTAATAAAAATATATATGTTTTTATACTGTGGGGCATGATTATGGGAACAATATAGTCTCGAAACGTCGCCAAAATAGTTGTTTTTTATCTATTGACTAAACCTCAAGAACCTTACTAAACGTATATATCCCTATATAATGAAAATTAACTAAAAATTAACCAGTGACATTTAGGAATGTAATAGTTGAAATGTATTTTTCTGGTGTATTCGTGCGTTATGTATTTTATATTGGGAATAATGAATAAATTAATAAATAAATAAAATAGATAATTATAATAGCTGGAATAAGGAACAGTCTGTTAATGCATGAGGCTAAAATAAAACTTTAAATCAAAACAATTTCCAATAATCACTTGATCTTCACGTACCATCGTTAGTTATATTATATATATATATATATATATATATATATATATATATATATATATATATATATATATATATATATATATATATATATATTTAAGATGATATTTACCTTAATACCGATCCTAATTTGTATTATGTCCTAAATAAATAATTTGGCCTTACTATCACTGCCTAGCGGTAGCACCGTTCTCTCACGATATAACACTTAAGATACTTAAACTAATCGACTTCCCCTGCTGATAGGAGTACTGCAGGATAGGAGTACAGTACTGTTTTCAGTACCCAGCTTGTCAAATCGCTCCCCTGAGAATTAACATCATAGCAGTCTTCATCTCATCAAGACCCATAAGAAGAAGTTAAAAGTTAGAAATAAAAATGATCATGTTGGATATGGCTATGAATTAATTTCCTACGGTGGACCGAATGCTGTTTTAGAAAAGCTCCATCGAACTAAGATGCCTCTTTGGGTTTAAATTTAAGAACAGCTATCTGTGCAACAGTGTTATTATTTTTAATCCCGGACTCGAAAATTGAATGGCTCCGCCGAAAAACATTCTAAGCTACAAAATTTCCAAAGTGGCAATTTTAAAGGTTTTAAAATGTATAATAGTACGTCTTAGTATGCTATAGTACTCCATTATGTGTGTATATATATATATATATATATATATATATTACATGTATATATAACAAATTAATATTTGAATATAAAATCTAACCTACAAAACTAACAAAAACTTTATAAAATCATTTTCTTTCACTGATTATTCCAAAATTTATGTATGTCGCTTAGAACGTTTTTTCGGCGGAGCCATTCAATTAGTTGGATAAACCAATATAATATAGTTACTAAATTAGTGAATTTATTTATCGATACTAGTTAAAAGGAATCAAGAATCCGAGGAGAAAAATCATAAAGAATAAATATTGATGAGCTATTTATTGATTGTAATTTTAATTTACAAAATACAGTATTATTTCATTCAACTGTGGAGTTAATGGTGGTGTAGGTATTTAGTGTGTGTAGTCTCAGAATTGAACACAATTAAAATTTTAATTTTAATTTTTTGTGTCTAGGTTTCGGACTACTCTGTAAGCCTTATTCAGAGCTAGATTGCTCTAAATTCGAAACCTGATGTAGGCCCAAACGTTGGCCACATAAATTAAAATTTATAAATTGATTATTATATTATCCTAATTTTAAAATTTCTGGAGAGTAGGCGTGAACTAAGCAGTTTTTCACCGAGAAACAAGACTAGCTTTATTGTTTATTAAATTTTATTTTAGCTTGATACGGTAGGCCTTAGATATTTATTTAGATAAACTGATTTAAATTTAATTCCGGAAATATGACCAAAATTAAAATTGTAACCCTTTCTACTACTGAACATATATTCCGTTTTATTAATTACTAGACCAATCTCGTTTCCTGCTTTCTACGACATAAAAATAAATAATATTTTGTAATAATTTTCTGGGAACCACTTAAACGTGGGGTATGAAGATAGAGAAGTTTTAAACTCTGCTAATGAGATTATGGGCTTTGTCAATGAAGAGGAGGCCAATGTGGCTATCATTAATTATTTAGATGATCCATGATCTGAAATTGTCAAAGAGGGAACAACTCGGTGGAGGTAAACAGATAAGAGCTAGGTTCTTTCATTCGATAGTCAATTTGAATAAAGAGATCGTGAAAACAGCTGAAGAATGATCCCAATCATTCCAAGGACAATATTACAAAGATAATATTACAAGGATCGACAGCACGAGAACTAAGCGTGGCTTTTCATAATCACTTGAGGTAGGCATGGTTAGAGCGTGTCTCATTGAACCAAATATCATAATGAGTTCTCAAAGATTGTTGAGGAGTTCACGCTGTTGGACATTTTATAAAATATACAACAAATCTTTTTTCAAACTTTTCGGAATAATCAGTAGCTACTAACCAATTATAATCAATAACTACTCCGACTCTAGGACCCAAGTAAATTTTCCAAGATAGTGTTAGATGATATAAAAATAAAAATATATAAGAAATCTTTAGATGTGCCGTTTTACAGCGGAACAACTAAAAAAATAAAGTATTTCATCTTTATGAAGATGCAGTTGTGGATTTTAGTAATAAAAAAAACTATATTAATAAATTTTGATTTATTGTGCCGAGGTTTCGGGCTACGTGAGGGCTGGAATTTAGAGCTTACAGCCCTTAATAAGACTTAACTTCTTTAAACTAAAATTCATATTGTAATTGTGTTTCCATGACTCGACGCCACACCCCAACTACCTAGATCTTCATCAGCTCCGCAGTCAGTAAATAGCTCATTAATATTAATCCTTTTTGTAGCCCTACAACAACTTATTATTTATTATTACGAGAGTACTCCTACAAACGGTTTCTCTCTTCTCCTACAAACTGTTCAACTCACCCCAATCGTTATCTTCTTCTCAATTTTACTATTTCCTTGAGGCGAGGTGCTCTCAGTCACTAAGTTCACTGCCATCAAGTATGGCTTATTGTAATATAATACAATAGGATTATTCAATTCCTTCAACTGGTATCAATAAATAAGTTTACTAATTTAGTAACTATATTATAATAATTATACTGCCAATAGTTCTTGTTTGTTTTGTTAGTTTATTTGAACCTTAACGTCCTTATGTACCCCAACTAGACTATCAACAAGGACGGATTAGTCTACAGGTTGTCTTATCTATTCTATTGAAGATAGGAAGGTCAAGATTTATTGGTGGGTCTGCCACGAAATAAATTTTAACCCCCCTAGATGGGATTCGAACCCACGACCTTCAGTACCGAGCGCCTCAACTCACTCGGCCATCAAACTGCCCGCTAACAGTTCTTTATGGATGCGAAACATGGCAGCTAAATATTAAACGGTGAAGATTTGGTTGATGAAGATATTTCCGGGATTAAAGTTAAACACGTTGAAGAATTCAAATATCTAGGGTCTACTACCATATATCAAGAAAACATTGATGAGGAAATAAGGGCATGTAATGCTTGTTATTTCTTGGTCCCAAAGCTGCTGTCTCTTCAGAAATTAAAAAAATAGGATATATAACAATATTAGCCTGCCAACAATTCTTTATGAATGCGAAAACTGGCCGCTTACTTTAAGGGAACAACAACGGCTTTCAGATTTTGAAAAAGAAAATAGCACAAATATTTGGACCAAAAAAAGGAGAAGATGTGGCACAAATTATAAGGCTTCACAATCCACTTGAAATAGTTGAGGTATAAGATGTAGGTTCTACGGAGGTGGTTATGTAAAGTCCTTGGTTTTAGTAATGACCCAATTCAAAAAAAGGGTAATAGTTTTTGAGCCGCCGAGTAAACGACCGAGGGGTAGGCCGAGACGTAGATGGGAGGATTGCATCAGGGCTGATCTTGGTGATTTGGATTTTGAGAGTTTGGGTTGGGGGTAGGTGTATGGTCCACGGTTGGTGGTGTCGGCATCGAACTTTCGGGTTCGCGGTCTTTTATTTTTTTTATTACAAATATAAGAGCCCCTTCCGCTTTATTTCTGCTTGTTTGCCTTTTGGGGGCAACTTTATCCCCCCTCCCTATGGGTTCATGCACATATATACTACGACATTTTTTCCTTTTAACAGATTATACACTCAAACTTTGTAAACTTTTCTTTTCAGCATACAAAAACCGCGAAACTGTCATGAATTAGATTATGTTTTTAAAAATAATGTTAAATATAACAAAATAAATGCTGAAGAGCTGCATCCTTAAATATCAAGTAATTTCGATTTATATATTTTTTTAATTTTATTTTACAAACAATGTGTTGAGGGATAATATCTTTTCGTTAATCCTTAGAAAAAAAAAACAACTCAATTACCCGCCCCCTCCCCCTCCCTGATTGGAGAAAACAGTAGATGATGGATATGTTCATCTACAATCTATTGCTTCTCAATAGGAAACTGTTAGCAAATGTTCGGTCCGAGGAAGATAGCCAACCAAGACAAAGCCTTACTTTTTTAATTCAGACTAACATAGCTCCTTCACTTGTATAGCTCCTTCACTTGTATAGCTCCTTCACTTATATAGCTCCTTGCTTGTGGCGAATATTTGACGACATTTCTCAAATCAAAAATTTAATGTAGATTATATATTTTTTTATAGAACATTTGTCCCTAGGACCTATCGTTCAGAAGTTATATTGGTTCATTGAAAAAAGTCATATTTGAAACTCCTATTTTTTCTCAACATTGTTTATGTCGAACTAGCTGAAAGTACCCTGCTCCGCTACGGTTTAATATCATTAGGATGAAGGACAACTTAAATGAGTAAAAGTTAAGCTAAACGTTGATAATTATTATTACTTAAATAAACCTAAAGAATTCCTTTCTTAGAATAATTTCAATAAGTAAATTTTACAATTTGCAAAAGTTAATTTGATATTATTTTAACAGTCCTCCAGTGAAGCTTCGAGGCAGCACTACCATTTCACACAACTCTGAAGTTGCTTGTTATGTTATGTTATGTTCATGAACAATTTTCTGGAGTTGGCCTATGAATGCAGGCTTGACATTTTGAAAGTATGGATGTTCGTTAGTAAGGAGGCTGTGCAAGTGTTCAGGATATTCTTGAAAGCGAGGAAGTTGGACTTTCCCGTTACTGCGTTACTGCCGCACATGGCAGGGCTCTCGTCCTTCCATTTTACAGCATAACACCAATTTCAAATAGACTGTTGTTCAATATCGACTGTTTAGTCTTTTTCATATTCAGTTTTTGGGTCATACTGGCTGTAACCTTTCCATTAAACATCTTTCATCGTGTTTTGTTAAAGCTATAACATGAGGATTATTTTCTGAGTACTTTTTTGATGACTTTCTGTGGATTTCAGGATGGGTTTTCTTATACTTCAGTTCAGCCCCTCCAAGTATTAAGGTAAGGTTGATTCTATGTGTACACCATATCCTTTAACTTCAGGTTGGCTCTCTTTATGTTTGTTAACACTTTTCTGCTAATTTCAGGATGATTTGTCGTGTATTTCTTAACAGCTTCCCTGTTGACTACATGTGCTTGAAAAGATTTAGCAGGCGAGTTCCTTAGTTGTTTGTTGCGAACTGAATTTGTGAATCCTTTCCTACGTTGTTTACATTTAGATTGGTGAGTTTACTTCAATGTTGCAATAGACTCATCTGAACTGAGAAAAAGGTAGATTCTAGGTTCAAGGAATGAAGTTCAGAAAGGCTAGGTATAACTTGTCCAGATTCGAGAAATACAACATGGGCCTGGTAGAGAAAAGCCAATTTGAAGAGGGCCAATTATAGTTCAGAACAATTATCTATGACCGGAATGCTGACGGAAGGGTAGTTGGGGACGAAGCTGCTGGTGAAGCAATGTTGGAGGGTTGCTCGCAAGGAATATGTACATCGAACTGGCCTTACATTTCATCACCTAAGTCTTTTAACCTCCTCTTTAACATAAGTCTTTTAATACCTTCACGAAACAACTCAAACTTGTAAGGGTACACATCTGCAGCCACCATGAGTTCACAGAAAGTACCATATTATGAGGTTTCGACATCGATCGTATTTTTGTTTGTTTAGGAACTTAATTTGTGGTCAAAGTGTGCGGCTTAAGCATCTAACCTATTTTTTAACTTAGCTTATTTCCATATACCATATGATAATTAATCTATTGTTATTCACCCAATAAAAATTGTAATCGCATTTTTCGCAAATTAGTCGTGATCCAAGCCGATTTTTTAAAAATCCTACGGCACTAGAGAAAGTTACATATCGAATTTCATTCCAATCGATTCGGTGGTTTCTGAGATTTCGTGTTAAATGAGTGAGTGGTATTTGACAAATATATAATAGATAATCATTAATTGTTAATTTAATTTAAAAACATACAGGTAAGGTGGGAAAAAAATTAAGAAGCCCTCAAAAATGTTTCGTATTATCCTTTCTTTAGCCGCCACGCATAAGGAAACCTGAGGAAAATTATTACAATGGCATGTAAAGAACTACTAACTAGTAGCACTTCAACAAAAGTTTTACCTTAGAAGGTTAGGTCTCTTGGTCATCTTCTTTTCTGACGCTTCGGACGATTATCCGGAACGGAGTGTGAGGCTAGTTGGGACACTAGTGGATTCGAGTGGGTATGGAAATTACTATGAAAGGATAGATATCTGTTTTAAGCCAAATCAGCAACATATGGAACATTAACACTTTTATGGATAAGTTTGTTTGTGACATAATAATAAGGAGAATTGAGGACTTTACGAAGGATCTTGGATTGGATACGAAAAGAATTGGAAGATTTACTGGAGTCCCAAAGCTCCACTCCGTACACCCAAATAGGTCAAGTTATTGCCATCTAAATCTGAATCTGAAGTATCGGTGGTATCGAGAATGAAGAATCGATTTATTGGTAGCGGTACCGGTACGTTTGGTCCTAACAATAATTGAAATTGTTGCCTATATTGCTGAAATGTAAATGATGACATGCAGGCAATAATGGTAGAATCACTCTGCTTTTTCTGTTCTATGTTAAATTGCCGTAAAACGGCATGACTACACCTGTGAGTTAACCTTGCACCAAGTTCACTAAACAGTTTCAGTTGAAGAAAAAGTGTTTTGCTGTTGTCTAAATGAGGGATATTTTAAATTCCTTATTTACTTATGACCATACTGATTGGGTCTAAGGAATTTTCACGCTGATCCTAGTTACCTCTCATGTTTTATAACAGTTAGTTGATTGTAGAGTTTCAACAGGTGTGATTCCTTTGTGGGATAAGGTCGTGCTTTCAACAACTAAATATTTCTCAAATCGATTAGGTTTTGCTTTAATTTTATTCTATTATTATTGTAATTTAAATATATGATATTCATTTTGCCCAAAAAAAAAAATCGAAAAAAAATCACTATTAAGAAATGACCGAGCTTTTTTTTTAGGACCACACATGTTAAAAAACTCTAGTCTTGTTTTGTTTTGTATGTTACTTTTTCCCTCTCACTCTAGTATATTTTTTGATAATGTATTTCATGCATAGGACCAATCTAATATTTTTTTATTATTCTTTAGTGTTTGAACTACAAACATGTCAAGTTTCATAGGTTTATCTATAAAAATAAATCCACAGTGACCCAAATGGTAGCTCAATAGAAATAGGCCTCTTTAGGGTGGAGTAATATTGTCCAAATTTAGAAGGCCTCAGATACGTGAATAAAAAATGAAATTGAAAAAAACAAAATGGAAATGACACGGCCGTGTGTTGTACGTGAATATGTTTATGTTAAAGGTTATATTTTTTCAACAAAATATTTTTATTTATGTATTTAGGATAAAAGCAAGGAAACTAATAATTATTGTGTTACAATATAACTTTATTAATTATTGTTCTATGATACGAAAAGTACGACACGATGGCAAACAAGATACATCGACAACTCTGGTAAACGTTAAATCAATACAGGTAATACCTTACCGTTGTTGGAGAAGTTTCAATATAAGACAAATTGAACTCGCTGAGCATGAAGGCAGGCAATGAGCGGTCAACATTAAAGTCTCTAACTATCAACACTATAACTGGTAAAGTAAGATCAGGCTCGTAATCGGGTTTAATTTTAGCGATGTTTTTGGAATATTTAAACAACGATCGTAACAAAAATAGTTTAATTTCTAACACTGTGCCCGGGTGGATATACACATATGAGAGTACGAATTTGATGATGCCATTGGCCGTTACGTCTACTAGACAGACATTACCAGGTGTTGCGTCTTTCATTACCAAATAAATTTCCAAAAAGTCAATGTTCACTCTATTACAATCAGTAAAGCTATTGATGTTGCGATATATGGTGACTCCACCGGCTCTGTGACTTGATGATGACGATACCGCTACCGATGATGTAGTTGCAATTTGTCTGTTCTTAGCGGTATTACAATATAATCTTCAGTTCAAAGTTAGGGATATTCACTGGCATGAAATTTTACATCCAGGTTTCGCTGATTGCCCAATAATTAGTTCGGTTGATTGATTGTGTCAGCAGAAATGTCTTCTGAGTGCGCGACCAAGCTTTGTGCGTTAATCGCGTTAATAAGTATAAAACAATTGGTGATCAGTAACACTATCACAAAATTGTTGATAATATTTCTTTATTCTAATACCTTATTATATTTACTGTCATTACTTTAAACTTATGTTTTATAAAAATCGGTAGATGTTGACGACAGCTGACGATTAAAACTTAAACGAACATCGTAGCTCCTCCGAGTTAAAAGTTATACTAATTGCAAATCTCTAAACGCAGCAAAATAACCTCAAATTGCTGCGCTTCACCCTCACCGTGCACGATGCGTCACTGTCCTCGGTTATCTTAATGAATTCCTGGATTCTTTGAACTATCCAGTGGTATAATTTAATTTTGGATGTAGAGGATAGATTCGTAACTACAACGCCAAACTGTATCACCCGATATTGCGGAGGATTGTTGGATTGTTGGGCTGCGGAGAAAAATGGGTAAACCCCAGCTGCGGAGGCTGGATTGTTGGGCTGCACATACGCAGAAAAATTGGTAGACCCCAGCTGCGGAGCCAGGATTGTTGGGCTGCAGATGCGCAGAAAATGCTGAGAATCAGAAACTGAAGAGGTGCAGCACAAAACAGAAAAGGCTGGTGGCTCAGCCTACGGGAGGGCTTCATTCAGCACAAGTTGTAGACCCATCAAAGAAGAGGAAATAGAACTTTGTCCTAATCGCTTCTTTTTTTTTCTTTTTTATTAAAATTGTTTTTAAATTAATTTATTTTTTTAATGTTTTTAAAACCTATTTTTTAAATTTTCTTTCTATTTTTCTCTTCTTTTCTTGTTTAAAATTCGCTGTTTTCAACAACTCCATTTTTTTTTTCTTCTAGCCCTGATAAAGGCTTGCATTGTGAACCGAAACTTCGGCACAATAAATTAATATTTTTGTAATGTTTCCTAGACTGTACACACAACTATCTACATCATCGTTAACTCTATAATAAAAAAAAAACCCGGCTATATAACTATTGAATTTCAATAAATTGTGCTGTCGAACCTCTCTAATATTTGTGAAAACTAATTTTTAAAATTGTTATTATAAAGTTATTTCTGTTGCAGTGGGAGGACTGCTGGCAGAGGGTGGAAGAGAGAGAGTGGACTGTAAGGACCGCCGCTTCCTGGACTCTTGCATGAACGAGCTCCCTCCGATCCTGGAGAAGGCTGAGCTCAAGGGAATCCCCAGCTCCAGGGAGGATGTCCAAAACGCTTGCCTGTGAGCCACTGCCTCTTAAATATATTTATACATCTGCCGTCGTCATCTCAAAAAAATTAACTCTAAAAATTACTTTTTGAATTTTACATTTTGTATAACCACCCATTAAGGCAATATTAGCCTGGGTGCGAATGAGCTGGAAAACAATCGAAAAGCAAAGATTGTTTTTAATCGGATAGTCAGAGATCCATTGGCAATATAGGACCTATGCACATGGCACGCCGACATTACATATAATTGGATAATCTCTGTATTATATTAATAATTAGGGATCGGTTTTTTATGTATTTAAAAATGTCAAATATTTAATATGCATTTCTTTTTGTCAAATATGTAATTTTCTTAAAATATTTTAACATAATGAACAATTTTTTTATGAAAATGGATTTTTTTTTTTTTACAAGTTTTAATGATATATACAACAAAAGAACATTTTTACAATTTATAATAATAATTAGGAACCATTCTTTTATGATATAAAAGTATTTGTACACAAAGTACGAAAATAAAACCTTATTTTTATAAATTTCAACTTTCGCTTGATCCATCTCGGGAGAAACAACACAAGAAAGAATCCTCATCCAGTTGGAAAATTTCCCAGGTGCCAAACAGATAGGACGCCGCTTCCTATCTTCATGTGCACATAAACTCATATAGGTATCAAAGAGATAGGATAGAAAACTATCTCGGCGTTCCGATTGCTTTGCAGCACATGTGCACCTAGCCTTATCATTATCATTTTGAGAAAGAATTCTCTAACTTAAATTTTATAGCTATTTCACTTGCAGTTGATAATGGGCATATACTATATATGGACATGGTTAGATCACATAAAATACCTGCGGGAAGAATGTTTCAAGAGGCTTAGATTGATGAAGGTATTAGCAAGAACCTCTTGGGGAGCGGACCGAAAGTCGATGCTGATGGTATACACAAGCATAGTAAGGTCTAAAATAGACTACGGTTGTGTGGTTTATTCTTCAGCTAAAACAAGTCGTCTCCTACTTCTAAATTCTATACACCACGCTGGAATAAGATTAGCCACAGGTGCCTTTAGGACAAGCCCAATAGAAAGCCTCTGTGCTGAGGCCTCCATAGCACCTCTGCAATTTCGAAGACAAGACCTAATGAACAGTTATATTTACTAAACTTAAACTTCAACCAACTAATCCAGCTTACCATCATATATTTCATCCCCGCTGTATCAGAAATTTCGAAATTAATACAAGAAACGCCCCTTTAGCAATCAGACAAAAGGAAGTTATAAAAGAAATTTATGATATACCGTTGGATCAAGCCGACTGTGGCTTTCAATTACCCCCGTGGAAATGTGAGAAGTATAAAATAGATCTAAGCTTAAAGCATAAGAGCACAGGATCAAATAGTCTTCGATTTCACGAGAAGTTACAAGAATATTCAGACCACGACATAATAAATACTGATGGATCCAAAAAAAATGAATTCATTGGTTTTGCAATAATTATGAATGGGACAACCCACAAATATAAATTACCGTATTATACAACAATATACACTGCAGAACTGCAGGCGATTTCTACAGCTCTTTACTTATCCGTCAACAGTGGACATTCAAAATTATTAATTTGTACTGATTCAATGTCAGCACTTCAAGGTATAACTAATTTCAGCAAAACTAACCACACAATTGACAAGATCCATAGTCATTTGGAAATATTAAAAAACCATAAAAAAAACGTAACTTTTCTCTGGACCCCTGGACACTCCGGAATTCCTGGAAATGAAGCAGCGGACAAAGCTGCCAAAGAAGCTTCCGTGATGAATACCGCACCACTAAAAATATATGAACCAAATGATATTAAAGCGCTTTTGAAGAAAAAAGTAAAAACTAAGTGGGAAATCATGTGGTTCGAAACTCCAATGACAAACAAGCTAAGAAATATAAAAAAAAGTACGAAGCAGTGGACAAGCGCAATAAGGGGTAACAGAAGAGAAGAAGTTGTTATAACAAGGCTGAGGATAGGACATTCTAACCTGACTCACGCATATCTGATCACAAAAGAGGCCCAACCACATTGTGAAAGATGTCAATCTCCGATGACCATTAAACACATAATAGAAGATTGCATATTATATCAACAAGACTTTGGGACTAAGAAAATACCCCGATCGACAGAACTTGCTCTAGAGGACTCCAGAAATTCTATTAACAAAATTATAAATCTATTCAAAGAACACTCACTTTACGTTAAATATAATACGAAAATTATAATAAAGGACGAAGAAAAATAAATTTTCACCATTTAAATGAAAAGGGCGTAATAACCTGGTAGTTGATCGCCCAAATAAAAACTCAATCTACAATCTATACTATATGCTATATAGTATTCTATACCAATATTCTCTTCTGTACAATAGAAGGCCGCTACAGTCTTTATATTAAGCTGATAATCTGAAACAAGAAAACATGATGTGATGACAACCTCATTACCGTATAAAACCAATGCAAACTTTAATTTAAAAACTACAAAATTTTAAATATATGTTGTTACGTGAAATGTTAACGTTAAAATGTTAATTGTAATCTTAAAATGCTGTATGGCGACCTTGTTGCTTAATGTTGATATAATTGATAGAGATACATATGCTATAATAGATAGATATAGATACATATGCTATAATAGATAGATAGAGATACTTACGCTACAATATATAGGTAGAGATACATATAATACATCCCCTTTTAAATCAACAATTAGAAAGATTTACCGTGATACGCAGTAGGCCAAACCTTAACAAAAACTTGGGGACCCATAATCTTTCTCAGGAGTTGGGACATGTTCAAAAGATTTTTAAACAAATCCCTAATTTTATAATATTCCGGGTAATCACTTTCTTCAGATAGGAATTGATTTGGAACTCATTGAATTGATGAGGAACTTCCGATCTCAAAACTCCAAGAAATGAGTATGCTACATGGTTAGAATGGCAGGAGAAATATACTCAGGGACTTTCTATTTTGTCTAACTCCGTTGATACTAGTGAACTAGAGTGACCTTGTAGACATCGTCATCCCCTGAGAGAGATCGTCATCCCCTGATAGACGTCGTCATCCCCTGATAGACATCGTCATCCCCTGATAGACGTCGTCATCCCCAGATAGACATCGTCACCCCGTGATAGACATCGTCATCCCCAGATAGACATCGTCACCCCGTGATAGACATGGTCCTCCCTGATAGACATCGTCATCCCCTGATAGACGTCTTCATCCCCTGATAGACATCGTCATCCCCAGATAGACACCGTCACCCCCTGATAGACACCATCACCCCCTGATAGACATCGTCACCCCGTGATAGACATGGTCATCCCTGATAGACATCGCCATCCCCTGATAGAGACATCGTCATCCCCTGATAGACATCGTCATCCCCTGATAGACATCGTCATCCCCTGATAGACATCGTCATCCCCTGATAGACATCGTCATCCCCTGATAGACATCGTCATCCCCTGATAGACGTCGTCATCCCCAGATAGACATCGTCACCCCGTGATAGACATCGTCATCCCCTGATAGACATCGTCATCCCCTGATAGACGTCTTCATCCCCTGATAGACATCGTCATCCCCTGATAGACATCGTCATCCCCTGATAGACATCGTCCCCCGTGATAGACATGGTCCTCCCTGATAGACATCGTCATCCCCTGATAGACGTCTTCATCCCCTGATAGACATCATCATCCCCAGATAGACACCGTCACCCCCTGATAGACATCATCACCCCGTGATAGATATGGTCCTCCCTTATAGACATCGTCATACCATTTTTATAGAGATCGTCACCCCCTGATAGACATCGTCATCCCCTGATAACATTTCACCGATCCGAGACCATGGCCTTCCATCAAGGACGCCGTTCCCCATAGCACCTCTCATTGAGAAATGTTTAGCTTAAGCTTGCTTATGTTAGCACCTAAGTTGATATATTAAGTTTAGAAACACAACTGACATCCCGACTCATCATACCATTGTCCTCACCGCTTACGCTGATGACATGTGTGTTATCAGTAAATAATAATCCTTTCGTGGCATTTCAATTACTACTATCTCATATTACTAACATTCAAGAATGGTGTTGAAATTGGAGAATAAAAGTAAATCTAAATAAATCCTAACAAATATCCTTTACCCTTCGTCGTAAACCTACGACTTCCTGTCCTACAGTATCCTTTAATAATATTCCACTAATCCCTGTTGAACAGATCCCCTACCTAGGACTCCACTTGGACAAACTTCTTACATGGAATCCACATACAAGACTAAAACGGTAAGAAACTGCTCGTCGTTACAGACTACTTCAACATTTACTAGACAAACGAATTAATTACGAAATACTCATTTATATGACTGTGATTAGACCTATTTGGAAGTACGGAGTTAAGCTTTGGGGCTCCACCAAACCATCCAGTTCATCTCGTATCCAATCCTTGCAATCCAAAATCCTTCTAAAAATCCTCAATGCTCCTTACTTTGTGACCAATAAACTTATCCATAAATATCTTAATATTCCGTATGTTACTAATTTAGCACAGACCAGATACCTATCCTTCCATAGTAAGCTCCATAACCACTCCAATCAACTAGTCTCCCAACTTGCTTCCCAATCCATTCCCGATAATCCTCCGAGGCATCTGAAAAGAAGATGGCCTAGAGTAGATGGTCTTATAGAGTAGATTTTTATTGAAGTGCTACTATTGAGTAGTTCTTCACAAGTTATTTTCATCCATTGTAATCACTGTCAACACATTTACTTGATGTATATTATTTTGTACAGTTGTAAATATCAATAAATGAAAAAAAAAAAAAAAAAAAAAAAAAAAAAAAAAAAAAAAAAAAAAAAAAAGGTTTTGAAATGATCGCTATTGCTTATTGTAATTTAGAATCGATGAATTAATTGCTACTTCTGTTGGTAATCTTTTGATTTGAAAACTAGTTTTGAATGTTGAGCATTCATCATCAGTCCTAAAACAAACAAAATTTTCATAAAATCAGCACTTACGTTACATGGATTATATATATTAATCATAGAGAACTTAACCATTTTATTAAAGGAGGGGACCGGCTGATGACACGGATTGAGACAAAAGTGGTGGAAAATCTGTTAGATCGAGCTGATGCGGCCAAAGTCTGCCTTAATATGCCGGGTGAAGAGGAGGGTGCTCAACCACATACAAGCAGGCGAAGACACACCTTGGAATGTTGTGAAGGAGCGTCTGAAGAAAGCTTATGGCGGCGGACGATGTTTCGGGAAACCAAACGGCCGCTACGATAAGATCACGCAGAAGATGAGGGAGACCAAAGATAGAGGGTAAGTGGAGGCCAAGATGGCATTTTTGTCAACTATCTTAAAGGTACAATCGGCCCGAGAAACATGGAAAAGAGAAGGGTTACTCCGTGAAAAATCTTTTTTGGATTGTGCCCAAGAAGTGGTAGATGCAGGTGCCCGAGAAGAAGAGTTTCGGAGAGAAAGAGAGGAAGAGAGCTACAGAACCGGGTGAGCTACAGAAGAAGAGAAGGTAGGAGGACCGACAGGCGAGATGAAAGGAAGTGGATTCCGGTAGACGGCAATGGAAACCGGAAAAAAGGAGGAAACAGAAAGAAGAACCGGAAGAAGAGAGGAGACGATGTCATGGTTGCGGTAAGACAGGACACCTGGTAGCTCAAAGTGTTTTGAGTGTGGCTCGGAGGGACATATAGCGAGGCAATGTCCCTATATGAGCAGGCGAAGGGACAGGTTCCAAGGAGAGCCCATGGAAGTCAACGCACAGAGGGTATGGAGGCAAAGGAGGACTCAGACCGAGACATCGAGTGCAACGGAAACATCCGAGACGGACGAAGAAAGGAGCGAACCAGGAGACACAGAGGAAAGAAGAGGAAGAGTGGCGCAGAGGACCAGAGGCGAGGAACCAAGGGCAGCGAGAAGAGCGGTACAAGAGGAATGAGAGGAGTGCGCATGGAGAGGCAACCAGATAGTAACAAACAATATCAAGAGTGAGAGCGGTAGGTTGCCTATCATAAGAGTAGCGAAGGGAGTGAGGTGTTTGGTAGACACTGGGAGCTCAAACACCATCATGAGTCTTGAAGCTGTAGAAGCGATCTGCAAAGGAAAGAGGAGACCCCAGACTCAGGTATGTGACTGCAGACTGATTACACTGAACGGACCTTGTAAGACGGAGGGTGAGGTAGAATTAAGGTTAACGACGTGGGGAGAGAGCAAGGGAAAATTGAAGGTTCACATAGTGGAAAAGATGCAGCGCGAGTTCGGGACAATCATCGGCTGCGACCTCCTGGGGAAGTTAGGGGCGCGCGTGAAGGTGAGGAACGGGAGATGGACGGTATGGACAGGGAATAAATAATACCACGGGAGACGAGGGTCGACGGGCGGTATGATAGGGGTAGTTGCACGGACGATGGACTGGAGGCAGACGCTAACGATAGAGTACGGGGATATATTCTTTAAGGAGGGAGACATTTTAAGCGCGACAGGGGAAACAGTCCACGAAATACCACTGAAACAGGACAGAATAACTTATGTAAAAGAGCGAAGGTACTCGCAGGCTTTAAGACGACACATTAGGGAGGAACTGACTAACTTACGAAAACAGGGAATTATAGTTGACAGTACGTCACCCTTTAATAGCCTCTTATGTGTAGTAAAGAAGAAAAGCGAGACGGGGCAGGAAAAGTACAGAGTGGTAGTCGACTACAGGAACCTGAACGAAAATACAGTGGACGAGAAATACCCAATACCGAAACTGGATGACATACTTGACAGACTGGTAGGGGAGACCATATTCTCGACGCTGGACCTCAAAGCGGGATACCATCAGATTAAGATGCACCTCAAGTATAGGCACAAGACGGCATTTACATTCGAAAGAGGGCACTTCGAATTCACAAGAATGCCTTTTGGGTTAAAGAATGCACCTATGACGTTTCAAAGACTGATAGACGAATTTCTTAGATGACTGGACGAAACTACGTGTCAAGTATATATGGACGACCTTTTAGTATTCAGCAAGGACGAAAAACGACATGTAGAAGACTTACGGACGGTGTTTAATAGACTCCGGGAATTCGGCCTGAAATTGTCACAGGAAAAGTCAATTCTAGGAAAGGAACAGATCACTTTTCTAGGACACAAAATATCGCGAGAGGGTATACAACCAGACAGGACGAAAGTAGAGGCGATACAAAAAATGGCGATCCCCACAGACGTAAAGGGTGTCCGGATACTAATGGGGACGTTAAATTACAAGAGGCGATTCATTACGGAGATGGCCGAATACCTGGTACCGCTGAATAATTCACTAAAGAAGGGGCAGAAGATTTGTATTACACCTGAGATCGAGAACAATATCCGGCGATGTAGGGAGCGACTTCAAGCGGAACCTGTTTTAGCCTTCCCCGACTTTGAGGAGCATTTCACGATAACGACCGACGCGAGTGAGTACGCATTGGGGGCGGTTTTATCGCAAGAGGGAGAGAAAGGGCAGCGCCCGGTGGCTTATGCTAGTAGACGCCTTACAGAAGCAGAAGCGCGGTATAGCGCAGTGGAATGCGAATTGCTGAGCGTAGTATGGGCGGTAGAACACTTCCGTCCGTATGTATTTGGACGAAAGTTTATAGTACAGACAGACCATCGACCTCTGCTCTAGGGAAGATCAAGGAGACCTCGGCGCGAGTTACCCGATGGAAGGAATACCTGCGGCAATACACCATGGTGGTAAAGTACAAACCGGGAAAGGAAAATGTTGATGCAGATTGGTTGTCGCGAGCGATTCAGGTGAACGCGATAGAAAGAGAGGAAGGGAAATACTCGGGAGGTATTCGGGACTTCATTAGGGAGTGGACACCAGAGGGGGAAGGCCAACAGACAACACCGGACGAGGCCGATAGACAGGATGATGAGGAGACAAGCGCGTCAGAGGACAGACCGACAGACATGGAAGAGGACGACTCGATCATCAAAGATAAACGGAGACAAATAATCTGGAAGACGAGGACCACGGGGTTGATGAAAATGGAGTTCACGTCTTATGCAGGGTGTTCCATTACCACCATTTGGTCTCAACCGGGGGTTCGAGAGGAACAAATCATAAAGGCAATTAACGAATCCTCGAAACCGGGAAAATGTTATTATCTGTATGTAGGGAACAACACGGTGTGGGATAAAATCCGGCGGTTGTGGCGAGAGGAGAAAATTGGGGTGGATTGGACCTTCACCAGGTGCACCAGCACGGGGAAACAATCACGGAGTTAGAGAGGCAAAAGGATATCACGCTGGCATATCACCTGGGTAAGACTAATCATAGGGGTATCAACGAGACGCTGCAGGCACTCCGACGAAAGTACTTCTGGAAACAGATAAAGAAGACAATAGAGACAGTAATAGCCGAGTGCGACGTATGTTTGTCCACGAAGTACGACAGTCATCCCCATAGGGGGATTGCGCGAAGAGACCAGGACGCCATCGGGACCACTGAGTGAGCTGCAAATGAATACGTTCACCTGGAGAGGAGCGAAATGGGTGATTGATATTTTCTGTAAACTGGCAATGGCGTACTGGATCCAAGAACGTTCGGCGGAAGCAATAGTGGAGGCAGTGCGCACATGGTTTTTATTCTATGGGGTACCCGACAGAATCTCTTCAGACGGAGGGCGAGAGTTTGATAACGGGAGTCTGTGGTAAGAACTAAAGCGGATGGACATAGAATGGCATAAAAATACGCCGGGACACCCTAAAAGCCGAGGAGATGTGGAGAGGCTTCACGGCACGCACAGCGACCATCTGCGTATTTTTCATCTGGAAAAGGGACTGGAACACAATGAAGCAATGCCGAGAGCTATAGTGGCCTACAACCATTCGGAGCACACAGGGACGGGGTTCACACCGTTCGAGATACTTTTTGGACCGCGAGGGAGGAGGCGGGACGAGCGGATCACGGAAGTAGGCCCAAACATAAGGAGCACCCTAGAGGCAAATCGGATCGCTGTGGGGAGAATTCGCAAGAAGGTGGGGACAAAAATCGCGGCGGATAAGAGTAGGAGGGTGGATCGCGAAAATCTGAAGGTGACAGACGCGATGGGAAAGATAAAGATTGGAACGATAGTGTACCGAAAAATCGTTTCAAATAGGGGAAAGGAAATCGCTACGAGGGTCCTTATAAAGTGGTCACTATTCACGAACACAATGCAGTCACGATACAAGACGTACATGACCCTAGGAAACGACGGACGTTACACCTGGAACAATTAAAAATTCCCAAAGAAAGACAGACCTAGACAGACAAGGACGTGTGTCCTCTCTCCTACTTCTGTCAGCAGAAATTATGAAAAGTTTTTTCTTTTTTTCTATGATCATACAGGTCATTTTATTTCGTGGTGTTACTTTTGTTTTGTTTTGTGCTTCAGGAAGTGTCATTGAGTGTTATTTTTTTGTGTGTTCTGTTTTGTTTTGTTTTCGAATGTAATGAGTTAGTTCTTTTATTATTTTTTTTTTTTTTGAGTTTACGAGGACTGTTCCTAAACTGGCAGGGGGGAGTTAAGAATAACATGTACATTTATACGAGGTAATCCTTAAAGTTAAGCTTGTAAATAATGTAAATGTTTAAATAAAGCATTAGAAGGAAGAATAAATCAGTTATTATCTAGACATTTTGTGTTGTTCAGTGTTGTTCATTACGTCCCCTTTTCCTTTTTTTTTTTATCATTTTATTCCCGGCGATCGTCGTATACATATATATATATTATATATATATATATATATATATATATATATATATATATATATATATATAAGATAAGTTGAGCGTAAAAGAAAACTTAAAAAAAAAGAATTAAAAGGAGAATGAAACACACTTGATAACTGTTGAAATACAACTAACTGTTTATTGCTCTGAGGCGGATTTATATACAGTTACATTTGTTTGTTGTGACTAAGTATAGGATTAAGCTTGATATAGCCCTGCTTCGGACCTTGACTTCCCCCCTCCAGTTTATGACTATGTTCCATAAACTTTATACTTTAGGCACTTAATACCAATGAGGTAGGTAGACTACTTCCCCATATGGTCAAAGGCCGAAGCAGATAACAACATTTTAATCCTACCCTTGTCACTAATTTTACAAATATCAAAGTCAATATTTATAATCCTTACACCTAAGACATAAAAGGAAATTCCAAACTTTATTTACAGAATAAATCCTAAATCTAACTTAAGACTAAACACTTACACTCAAAATAAAATAAAATAGCTTCTTGCACTAGGAACACACACACCAAATCAAATGAACTCAATATGTACAAAATTAACTTTCTCCACTTATACCATACTACAATATATACGTCTCGCTAAAGATATCAAATCAACCATTTTTACAAGAAATAAAGCAATTACTCTATATAAAACAAACAAAAAAAATATATATATTTCCACAGTATTTTACAAAAACCAAAATTACTCTGTAACCAAAAAAAAAAAAACTCTTTTCTCTCTCTCCCGTTGTCAACAACGGGACACTCACAGAATAAGCTGTTCCTCAATTGGGGCTTCCGCGGCTCTCTGACGCTCTCTAATGTCACGACATTGTGCTCTCTTATAGCAATCACTCGGAATGGCCCTTCATACCGACAGATCTCTTTGCCACGATTGGTAATCTTTTTCCGGTACAACTAACCACCGTTCTGATTTTTAGTTTGCCGTTGACGTCCCGCATCCGGACGTTTTCCCTCTCCACTCTCTGCTGTTTCTCTTTCATTATGCGGTCTCGCCCCGCGCCCCCCCCATAATTTTCCAAACGCCCAATGTTGGTTGGTTATAAAGTTAACCATTTCCTCTCCCACTACAGTGTCCCTAAAGTCCCGGCGTCTTTCCCGGAGCCCGAACACGATTTCCACTGGCGAATACCCTGTCTCGGTGTGGATCGAGCTTCTGAATGTGTGTGCAATTTGGGTGCACTACACAGAAGTTAGTTTTTTCACAAGGATTCTACCAGGGGTTTACCTGGTTTGTTATACATAGGCTGGGCTGGGCGTTAAAATCCCCTACCAGCCAATGGTTATTATATGCAGCGATCCCCTTCTCCATCGCGACATCCGGTTCTAAGCCCTTATCTACTTGATAAATCCGGAGATGTTCGCTCAGGGTACTGTGTAACCTCTCCACACCCCCTCTGCCCTTGGGATGCCCTGGGGTATTAACGTGCCACCTGATCTCGAGTTCCTTGGCCTCTGCCCTAACCGTGGGCGTCTCCTCTTGAACCCAACCTGGGGGATGCCGGTCGTATTTCGTGGTGAGGCACACCTCGCACGACCCAAGGACCTCTTGAATCGTAGGCCTCATGCCCCACCAGAAATACCTCCGTTTCAATGCTTGAAGAGTATCCTGTGTTCCCCGGTGGTTGGTCTTTCCCTGGTGGTACGAAAGGGTTATTTCTTTTTGCCGGTCTACCTCTAGGACCACTTCTACAGACCTTGCACACCTAATAAACGTTCGGTCGACCCCGATCTTTTTCTCCCTCCAAAGCCTCTTGACCCTGTCCCAAATAGTTGCGTTGCCAATATACATATGATAAGTTTTCCCTGGTTTTGTTACCCCATTTAAAAGTTTTATCATGGGCTCCTCTCTAATTCCCGGTTCTGTCCAGACGGTGACGATATTACTCCTCCCATACTTAGAAAAGTCCACCTTCGGGAGACCCTCGGTTCTGGTTTTCCAGATAATTTGCTCCCTTTTATCATTAATAATTTCGTTCACTTCCTCCATATCTGTGGGCCTCTCATCCGCGGAACTCTCATCTTCTTGGGTCTCGTTTCGATCTTCCTGGGGTTCATTACGATCTTCTTGGGGCTCGTTTCCGCCACTTCGCGTGTCCTCTTCACCCTCCCCATCCGGTGTCCATTCGCGCAGAAACTGGCGGATATCCCCTGACGTCCCTGCCTCCTCCTCGACGGCGTTAATCATGACAGCGCGCAATATCCAGTCGGCGACCACGTTCTCCCTCCCTGGTTTGTACACTATCTCGAAATTGTATTGGCTGAGGAATTCCTTCCACCTCGTAATTCTTGCGGAGGACTCCTTCAACTTGCCCACCCACTGCAATGGTCTATGGTCTGTCTGTATCTTAAATTTCCTCCCAAAGATATACGGGCGGAAGTGATCCACAGCCCACACAATTCCGAGAAGTTCCCGCTCTAGCGCGCTGTACCTTGTCTCCGCATCCGTCAGTCGCCTACTTGCGAAGGCCACAGGTCTGTCTCCTTTATCCCCTTCCTGCGACAACACCGCTCCCAACGCGTAGTCACTCGCGTCTGTCGTAATGGTAAATTGTCTGTTAAAATCTGGAAACGCGAGTACCCTGTCCTTTTGCAATTCCTCCATAGACCGTTTAATGTTACTTTCCATCTCCGGGGTAACAAAAATTTTCCGGCCCTTCTTTAATAGGTTATTTATAGGCACCAGGAATCTTGCCATTTCCGGGACAAACCTGCGGTAATAGTTCAAGGACCCTAGCAGCCTCCGAATACCCTTTCATCCCGTGGGATTGCCATTCTCGCGATCGCGTCCACCTTGCTCTGATCCGGTTTTACCCCATCTCTTGAAATGTAATGTCCTAAGAAATTTATCTCGGACTCCCCTAGGCGCGATTTTTCTGCTGAAAGCTTTAAGCCAAATTCGCGGATCCTCCCGAACACTGCCCTGAGATGTTCCACATGTTCGCCCTCGGATTTACTGAACACCAGGAGGTCGTCCATGTATATCTGGCAGATGTTCTCATCCATCCCTCTGAGGAACTCGTCCATGAGCCGCTGAAATGTCATCGGCGCGTTTTTAAGCCCAAACGGCATCCGGGTAAATTCGTAGTGGCCCCGTTCAAACGTGAATGCCGTTTTACATTGGTCCCGGGGGTGCATCCTAATCTGGTGGTAACCTGCCTTCAGATCGAGCGTATTAAATACCACGGCCCCACTGAGACGATCTAAGATGTCCTCAAACCTGGGGATCGGGTATCTCTCATCCTTCCTGTTATCGTTCAGCTTTCTATAGTCGATTACCACCCTATACTTCTCTTCCCCCGGGGCACACTTTTTCCTAACCGCCCATAACGGACTGTTGTACGGCGACACGCTGTCCACTACAATACCCTGCCTTTTTAGGTCACGAATTTCTTCACTGATATGATGTCTCAAGGCTTGGGGATACCGCCGTTCCTTCACGTACGTCACCCTCTCATCCTTCAGCGCGATTTCATGGACGGTTCTCCCCGTGACACCCAGTGTATCCCCTTCCCTAAAAAAAATGTTCTCGAATTCACCCTTAATGGCTTCCCTCCAACCTCCCACTTTATTAACAACCCCAATTTGCCCTCTCTCTTCCCTTCCGCTCTTACACTTCCTATATTTCCTCCTCCCAATCTTAACGGTCCAGATCCCTTTATGATTCCTAATCCTAGCACCCACTTTCTCTAGGAGATCACACCCCAGGATTCCGTCGTATGATCGGGACATATCCCTTATGACGTGAACTTTTAACTTTTCCCCGTTACCCAACCATCTTTCCAACCCTATTTCGACTTCCCCTTCAACTGCATAAGGCCACCCAGAGTGATTAATTTACATGCGCATACCTGGATCTGGAGTGCCCCGTTGCTCCGCCGCTCCCCGGCTTAGGATGGTGCTGGAGCTCCCAGTATCTACCAGGCAGCGCACCCCTCTCTCGACGCGGATTGTAGGCAGACCGCTGCTCCTTTCTCCAACACTGCACACCTCTATGATGCTGTCGCCTCTCTGCTGGCACCCTCCTCAGGCTGCCACTCGTCCCTTCAGTGTCGCTCTCCTCTGCCCGCTGCTTCTCCTCTGGCTCCCCGCGGCTCCTTCCTCGCCACTGCTACCTGGTTCGGCTTCCCTCTCTGACTGTGATGCCGAAGATACCTCCGAGGTCCTTGAAGAGGGTACTGAGCTTCTCCTCCGACCTCTCCACAGTCGGTTAACCTCTATTGGTTCTCCTCTCGGGGCATCTTTCCTCCTGTGGATGTAGGGGCACTGTCTGGCAATGTGCCCTTCGGTCCCGCACTCAAAACACTTGGTGCGGGGGCATCGCGCCACTAGGTGCCCTTGTTTTCCACACCCATGGCAACGCCTTTCCTCCTTCCTTCCGTTGGGCGCCGGTCTCCTTGCCCCTTGCTTCCTCTGCTCTCCTACTCTTGGTTCTGGCCGAGCGTCCCGCCTGCCCCAGGGTGAATCCCGTGGTTTCCTGTAGGTTACCCTGCTCCATCCTGGTTCCTCTCGCTCGGTTACCTCTTCCTCCCTTGCGCTGGAGTCCATCATCTCTTGAGCGCACTCAGTGAAGGACTTCTCTCGGGGTAGGCCGTCTTTTTGTCCTGTCTCCCGTGCTAGTTGGACCTTCAGGATGGTAGACACGAAGGCCATCCTCCCTTCCACCTCCTGTGCGGATGCAGTTTCCCGCATCTTATCGGTGATTTTGTTAAATTTTAACAAAAGTTCACCGGCGTACTGCCCGTTGCTTTGTCTTGAGCGTCTCGTATCCCGGAATAGTTGAAAGAGATCTTCCTCCGGGGTACACCTTCCACCCCCGTAGGCCTTCTTCAACCTTTCCTTTATGACAGGCCATGGTGTCTCTTCATCCGCCTGTATGAGGTTCAGGACACCTCTCTTTATGCGGCATACTAGGTCCGCCCTCAAAGATTCCGCGTCGTGCGCGTCCAGGAGTGCTTCGGCTCTTTTTACTTTAATTCGTGTCATTACACGATCTACGCTCTCAAGGAAATGGTTCAGCTCACCCATCTCTCCTGTGAACCGTTCTATGTCTGATACTGCCTTCCGGAGATCTTGAGCCGTGGCTGCTCTCACCTTCAGCCAAGCAAGGGTGTTAGCGTGTGCCTCCGCCATTGTTTCTCTTGGTATCGCAGTCTCTGTATTAAGCTGAAGAACGGCTGGCTTCAAAACGTTCTCCATCTACTCACTCTAGACCGAAAGGAAAAAGAAAAGGAAAAAAATTTCCTACATTTGGTCTTCTCTCCCCGTCGTCCCGGGTTTCGGCACCAGATAAGTTGAGCGTAAAAGAAAACTTTAAAAAAAAGAATTAAAAGGAGAATGAAACACACTTGATAACTGTTGAAATACAACTAACTGTTTATTGCTCTGAGGCGGATTTATATACAGTTACATTTGTTTGTTGTGACTACGTATAGGATTAAGCTTGATATAGCCCTGCTTCGGACCTTGACTTATATATATATATATATATATATATATATATATATATATATATATATATATATATATATATATGATTTCAATATAACGGTATTCACAAAGTGTAATTGTACTATACTCCAAACTAGTTTTTAAATAAAATTAATTCAAATAGAAGTGGCAATTAATTTATCAATCCTAAAACTAAAGTATCTGACCCTGACGTAAAACCTTTGAAGAAGAAAAATGTTAATCAATTAATTATTTTAGAATCTTTATAATTTGTGAGGCAAGTTAATCCTTATTGGGGATAATTTTGTTAAAGAACACGCAAAAACAACTTTATTTTGATCGTTGAATATATTGTTGCATCGTTAATTATTTGTTATTGTTAATGATAAATTTATGCAAGAATGAAATTAATTCCTCTTTGTTATTGTTGATGATAATAAATCTATGCAAGAATGAAATTAATTCCTCTTTGTTATTGTTGATGATAATAAATCTATATAAGAATGAAATTAATTCCTTTTTGAACAGGGCTTTCCAGGCAGGTATGAAGTGTATTGACACTTACTCAGAAGAGTGTTTGTCGGAGAAGGACCGAAGGATATTTGAAAGCCACGCCGCTGGGGCCAGACACACGTTTCACTTTCTCTGCAACGATCCCGGCTTCCGAGAGGGTAAATGCCTCATATTTTAAGAACAACCATTTTAAAAGAAGGGGATAATTTAATTAAAATAGCTTGTTAAGAAGGATCAGTAAAAAGATAAGCAATGTTTGAGATTATTATTATTATTATTATTATTATTATTATTATTATTATTATATGGGCACTACGGTCCTACAAGGACTCGGGCCTCCTCCACAACGGACCACCAATCTCTTCGATCCCGAGCTCTCTCTCTCTCCATTCCTCAACCCCCATCCGCCTCAGATCCTCCTCCACATCATGTTTGAGATTAACAAAACATATTATTATTTTGCCAACGTTTCAGCGAAAAATCTGATGACCATCATCAGGGTTAAAATAAGAAATAGTCAAATACAGAAGCGAAAAAGAAAAAAAAAATTAAATAAAATAAAAATAACCTGAAGCACTACTATCCATGAAGCCTTGGAGTACAGTACTAAAGTAAGGGCGTGATGCTACTGTGCCAACGGTTGTGAAAGGTGGACATTGGCCAGAATACTCGCTTAACCACCAGGTTTGTACCCTAATTAAGGGTACCAACTTTATAGGGGCTTTCATCTTATTAACAAACCTTTTATTTATTTATACACTTTCTATCTTATTCATTTATCTATCTTATTTATTAATACACCTTTTATTTAACAAAAAATATACCAGATGGAAAATTAAAATGACTATAGTAGGAGAGATTTGGGAAGGGAACTGGGCCAAAGTAGCGGAGGAAGGAAGTGGTCGTTCTTTTATATCTTCCCATTATTGTACAATAGACATCTAACCTCACGAAGTAGCGGAGGAAGGACGTGGTCGTTTTTTAATACCTTCCCAATATTGCACAATAGATAACTAACCTCACAAAGTAGCGGAGGAAGGACGTGGTCGTATTTTAATACCTTCCCAATATTGTACAATAGATAACTAACCTCACAAAGTAGCGGAGGAAGGAAGTGGTCGTTCTTTAATATCTTCCCATTATTGTACAATAGACAACTAACCTCACAAAGTAGCGGAGGAAGGAAGTGGTCGTTCTTTAATATCTTCCCATTATTGTACAATAGATAACTAACCTCACAAAGTAGCGGAGGAAGGAAGTGGTCGTTCTTTAATATCTTCCCATTATTGTACAATAGACATCTAACCTCACGAAGTAGCGGAGGAAGGACGTGGTCGTTTTTTAATATCTTCCCATTATTGTACAATAGATATCTAACCTCACGAAGTAGCGGAGGAAGGAAGTGGTCGTTTTTTAATATCTTCCCATTATTGTACAATAGACATCTAACCTCACGAAGTAGCGGAGGAAGGACGTGGTCGTATTTTAATACCTTCCCAATATTGTACAATAGATAACTAACCTCACAAAGTAGCGGAGGAAGGAAGTGGTCGTTCTTTAATATCTTCCCATTATTGTACAATAGATAACTAACCTCACAAAGTAGCGAAGGAAGGAAGTGGTCGTTCTTTAATATCTTCCCATTATTGTACAATAGACATCTAACCTCACGAAGTAGCGGAGGAAGGACGTGGTCGTTTTTTAATATCTTCCCATTATTGTACAATAGATAACTAACCTCACAAAGTAGCGGAGGAAGGAAGTGGACGTTCTTTAATATCTTCCCATTATTGTACAATAGACATCTAACCTCACGAAGTAGCGGAGGAAGGACGTGGTCGTTTTTTAATATCTTCCCATTACTGTACAATAGATTACTAACATTACAAAAATGACAACAAAAATCAAAATCATTCAACACCGATATTTGTGAAATGTTAAAAGTGGACCTGTACCATCTAGCTTCGACATCATTACTGTCACATTACATCTATCATTCATATCACGGATTCGGATAATTCTGATTAGAGGCATAATAAACTTGTTTGGGGATCTGGTAAAATATAAATTGATTCAATATTAACATTTGAAATGATTCTTTCAAATTTACTTGATTATCAAATAACAAATTTACAGAAATGATGTAAAAAATATTGAACAATTATAATCCTAGAAATATCATTGCTATTTAAAATATGTGTACCTAAAATATTATTATTTTATATTCTAGTTTCATATTATTTAAATTTTATTACTTTTATGCCTTTAATCAGTTATTCAATATATATTTCTACTAATTTTGTTTATCAGTAGGATAATTCAATCTAAGAAAGTTCTATATTAAAGATATAAGGTAAGTACATTATTAAAAGTAGTTTATTGAATTAAAACTTATTATTATTAAAAATTGTGGCTTTTTAAACACAATTAACCTTATCGTTTATTTTATTATTTAAAATAAATGTATAAAACGAAAGAACTGACTTTGAGGGCAATTGCCCTATTTGAGGAACCCAGTGTGGGCATACATCGTAGTTTTTATAAATAAGAAATATCACGTATGATGCAGCAGCACTCTGTCATAATGATGGAGTTTATTTTTGGAAAAATAAAAATATATTTTGTTAATCTCAAACATTGTTTATTTTTTATCCCATCCCTCTCAACAATAACTTTATGTAAGCATTTTAACAGTTTTTATCTGATTTCTCGACTTCTAGGGACTGCAAAATTCTTCCAAATCTTATATCTCATAAAAACGAATTGCAGTATTGAATACATATTATTATTGTAGTCAGTATTAAGTTCCTTTTATGTAATTATATTACTCTGTATATTTTTAAATATAAAGTGACCATAGTAATTGGAAAGGTACAGGCACAAATTAATATCCGCAGCCCAACTAAACGGAGAAAAATGGTCGCCTTCAAAGAAGGATCTCATAATCAAATATTTCGAGGTGTTTGATGTATTTGTGGGTCATGTTGATTCAATAGAGATCGACAATTGAACATTTTGTCTATAATTCTTCCTCTTTTTTGTTTATACATATTGTTTTTTTTAATCTTAATTTTTTTTCTCTCATTTTTTTTTTCAATATTTTTTATATTTGTTAAGTAACTTCTAATTACATTGATTAGTTATTGTTTATATTTCATATTTACTTAATGTTAATTCCTATATTATTCTATATTTTTCATATTTACTATAATATTAATTGCTATATTATATATTCTATATATATATATATATGTATATATATATGTATATATATGTAACTAAACATTTTTTATGTCGAGAGATAGGACATAAATTTTCAAAACTCAGAGACAAAACAATATTAACTACTTATGTAATTATTTTTATTTATTGTAGAGTACCTTATGTATACAACTTGCTACAAAGGTATCAGTAAAGATTGGGACGCATGCGCAAACAAATTCATATCATTGGCTGAAGAAGAATTAGCAAGGAAAAATTCAACTGACCAATCACGACTTGTAGAGCTTTGCTGGTAATTGAATTATTATTATTATATGTATAAATATCCAATGCTTGTAATTTTAAAAGAGATGTATTAATTAAATACTAACATTATTCCGAGAGGATTGCAATTTTTTATTAACATTCATATCTGTTACGTTTTAACGTACATTGATGAACTGCGTGCGTGCCACTTCTATTCTAAGGAATTGTTTTATTTTAAAACTAGTTTCCAACGTTAAACATTCATTATCAGTTCTAAAACATACAAAAAAAGTGGATAGGTGGATAGGTCGGTTTGGAGGTGGAGAGGTCGGTTAGGAGGTGGATAGGTCGGTTAGGGGTGGATAGGTCGGTTTGAAGGTGGATAGGTGGGTTAGGGGTGGATAGGTCGGTTAGGGGTGGATAGGTCGGTTTGAAGGTGGATAGGTCGGTGAGGTGGTGGAGAGGTCGGTGAGGAGGTGGATGATAGGTGGATAGGTCGGTTTGGAGGTGGAGAGGTCGGTTAGGAGGTGGATAGGTCGGTTAGGGGTGGATAGGTCGGTTTGAAGGTGGATAGGTGGGTTAAACGTTTTGGCTTTCCGTATAATTGGTTGGCTCTTTTTTTCGACCCTACTGGAAACGGTTTTAAAAAGGACTATTGAAAATATTTATCTGGCAATTTAAACAAAAATCTAGGTTGGTTTTGTCAATTTTATTATTTCTTATGAATCATAAATTTTAAACTTTTTCTACTTCATGTATTAGTTCCACTAACGAGTGTGTTGAATTTATTGTTATTTTCATTTTAATAAGTAGCGAAGTTGGAATTCTGCGTCTTGTATTTGTATTATCTTATATGATTTTTTAATCTTTGATCGTACAATTTTCCTCCTGTAATATTAGCTCCTTAGTCATTACATTTTAGGTTATTTACCCCCCTTTTTAGGAAAGGGGCTATTTTGTCTTTAGTTGAAGGTAAATATTACGACAATGGTTTATATATTTTAAATACCGGATTTTTACCTAATTTTGTAGAAGTGGCAAATAATTCGTTAGTTCTAATTGTATGATGTGGACC